>NPFG01000157.1:0-80511 GCA_002288965.1 Xylaria sp. MSU_SB201401 | reverse complement strand
GACGACTTGACTAAGAAGGTTTATGTCCTATTGCTAGCCGTGACGGTGCTCTGCATGACCGTAGCCCTTGACCGTTTCACTGAAATACGCACTCGTTTCTGAACAGATCATGCATTCGTTGTACGGAATCCGAATTATTTAGAAGACCTAAGTGGCGTGCGTCTCCATCACCGGACACCTCACGCCAAGTGATCTAATCGTTGCCTACCACGGTCTCGTTGTTGATGAGCTGATGTGAGAGGCGTTCCGGCAGAGGACACACGACGTCGAGACAGCCACATTTGAACCCCTGACGCTAGAATAACAGTAGACACGCGAGTCAGATTGGCATACTTTCCAGTGTCGCCATCCACGGGTGTACCGGCACGTGCTTCATGTTTTATGCTGTATGTGCGACGCTTCGCTTCAGAATGTGATTTCCATGTTGTCCAGATGCGCCTGGGTAGCAGACTAGCATTCAATAAATACAATGAGTTCGGAGATATCCCAGCCTATGCCGGCCAAGTCAATGATATTGGGCCAAGCTACAGTACTACTTCTGCTAAGTACCTAGGCGCTTCATCCTTCGCTTGCTGGCAGGCGACCGATGAGATAGATCTAAGTTAGGCACGTGTCTGCGCTAACATGGTAGACTAGTAGTACACAGTAATGGCATGCTGCTGCCTCAATGCAAGGCGCAACGCGAGGCAATTCTAGCCGCCCGAGGCAATGTCAATGCCCGTTCCGATCCCGCATGCATAGCTTGCATGACTCTGTAAGTGACGGATTGTATTTGCCTATCTAACAGGGCTTCCATTGTTGCATACTGAAGAGTTCAAGTCCCTCTTTTCCACCGACCAATCGCTCTTATGATGGGCCATTGAATACACATGTGCTTAGCTAGAGTACTACTTACGGAGTACTGTATTCAGTTACTTATCTCTCTTCTGCTCCGCGATGCAGCTTAGATACTAGTGGGCGGGTCTTATTCGTGTCTTTTGCCTAGAATAGGGCAAACTAAGATAGCCAACTGCCACTCACAGTTAATAACGTTAAGCTTCAAAGTGAGCTACAGATAGTAAGAGGCATACCTAGCTCATGTACAGCTACATGTGTGCAGGTGTTTACGTACACATGAGAGGATTCGGGCGGTATTGAAAGGTGGACGAGCCAAATACCTAATACTGTAGAGGTTGTGAAACAAAGTTATGACATGCGCATGCAAGCTGCGGGAAAAGCTGCTAGTGGTCTCTTACAGTAGCCTACTTAAGTACCTACCTAAGTACCTACCTACCTAGGTAGGTACCTAGGTAGTCGCACATTGACCAGTCAAAGAACCGTCGGGGTAAGACTCGTAAAAGGCTCCGATAGCGAAGTCGGTCTGCTGTCTCACGCCAGCCGCAGTCTTTCTTGCTTTGCAGATAAACTTCCGTGCCTCATCATTTAGTGCATCTTACTAGTATGTTACTATTGTATTTTTCCATAGCAGAACGCAGTATGCTTACATAGGTATCTACCTAGGTACCCCCTGGAGATTTTGGTTCCAACTTCTCTGTCACTATCGATTTCCTTAATTCAATCTGTAAATCCAAATAAACCGCAGTGCTTATACCCACCCCATCCGGAACTTTGATATGTTGTTACCCGTCGATAGTTGCAGTAGGAACTGGGACTTAGCAGAGGCGTCGATGCTGCACTGGTCATGGTACCGTAGGCAGGCAGGCTATCTGTCCACCACCCACCCAGATAACACTGCACCACACCGGCACTGTTGTGTAGGCACGTCGGCTTCACTCACAGCCCCTTCGAGCTGAGAGCACACTTCTGCAACAGTCAGCTGCAGCCACTCATAGCACGTAAGCTTCAAGTGCTCACTCGTATGGCCGATCCCCCTAATTATAACGTCGCAACGGCTCTCTCGACGGCAAGGGGTACGATGGGGTCCTGCTCTGGAGCTTCAAGGGCCATCTGCCAGTAGTCGTGCCTATCACCGTGCTCGACAGTGATACCCTGAACTACCCTGAAGCGAAAGAGGCGGCCCGACAAGTTGGTTGGGCAAACTAGCCCTATCGCACATCCTAGTTCACCCAGCTAAGACGATGGGGGAGTGGACCGAATCCAGGACAGACCAATCAACCCCACGGCCGTTGGTGCGCCCCTGGACGACGAACGCTCCTCAGGTCGTGCTCCAGTCTGTCTCCAGATCCAGGGTACTCGAATGACTACCTATCTAGGCATCCCCATTATGCTTGACCTGTCCTGACTCGACCGAACAACCACCATCTGTGTTGGCTGCGGTTGCATTCCCTTTAAATCCTGTCTTGCTATTGGTCTGCTAGAGAATCAGCCTCATCCCTGCACGTCCCCTGGAAAGGTAGCATGGGCACCATGAGAGGGAATACTCCCACACCACCTTCATTCCCCGTTGCTGCGTGTCTTACTTCGCCTTTCTTTGTGTGAGCTCTCCCGCAAACCTGCCGTGGTCGGTTTTGCTTTTCCCTTCCTCGCTCCAAGTCATACCTAGTCTTGAGCGTTGACATGTTTGGATGAATCTCGCATAAACCGATCGGTGAAACGTATGGGAGCGGCTCGATTCCAACCATTGAATTGAGCGTCAAGGTTACCGCCTTTACGGTCTGAGCGGTGCGACAAGCGGTGCCGCCCGCCTCCACCTGCACTTCGATCCTACCTCCCCCCCCCCCGCTCTAAGCTCGTGGTCGCAACTTCGCAGCAAAAAAAAAACAATCTATTCGATGGCTGAGGAAGTAGAGACATTGGTTCTCGCGCAGTTCAGAGAGATTGTGGAGAAAGGCAAGACTGCTATTGAGAATGTCGAAAGCGCAGGCGACGAGGCCCCCGCGCCCATGCTCAAGGCGGCACAGAGCCTGGTTGACGGCGGTGAAAAGGCATTAAAGAAGCTCGAACCTGTCTCGACAGCCAATTACGAAGAATATGGGAGCCATTTCGTCAATGCGCTCAAAGAGAGCGGTACGGCCCTATCGCATAACTACTTACCTATTAATCATACATCCTATGTTCATTTACTGATGTGTGGCTATAGACGAAATCGCGCAATTTCGCTCGCAACTTGAGGAATTACTCTGGGATTTCGATGATTACATTGAGATAGAAAACTTTAACGCCGAAAAGTTCACCGAACTCCAGAAAGCTTCAAGGACTGCAGCTCTGAAGATATTGGATATCTTGAGGCGCATGATGAAGCTGGCCCCTCCACCAGTACTACATTCCCGCCCCTCTTCGGAAGCGGGACCATCAACGAGTATAACTGCCCATTGAAGACTAGGAAAACGCAGCAAAGCTAATTGAGAATATAGGTGGCAGTGTAACTGGTGCAATAACCACAGAAGCTGGTCAAGAGAGTGGCCTTCCCAACAATACAGAAGCATTGCGATCTCCCCGACTCACTAGCGATATCGATGGAATAAGCTGGCGTCCCCCCTCAGGGCCACCGCCAGCACCACCTTCAGCTAACCCATGGCAAGTCGGGAAACCACTGATTATCAACCCTGGTGCACACCCTGAGGGATGGGAGGACTATGAGCGCCGGCCTCCGGTCGCACCTGACTCCCCAACGATTCCCCAAACACAATTGGTCAGCCCAACGGAAAACCAGTTGGATAGTCTAGGCTCTCATGGAGCAAAGGATTATAACATGAATGACGAACATGAACGACGGATGCGGGCAGCTTCCCAGAGCGAGGGGTCATTATCGCCCATGCAGACGAATAGATGGACAAATTCGACCCAGGGTTCAACCGAATCGGCACGGTCACCTCCTATGCGTTCCCACAGTGGCTTCGTTCGTAACCATGAAAACTCCACGCCGCCTCAAGGACATATCAGTCGAGCGCCCTTCGGGCCATTAGTGACTGGACACCTATCACCAAGGCCTGACATGAGATCGGAGAGCCGCGCCGCAAGCGCTCTTGGCCGGGATCGGGACAATAGTCTTGTGGGCCAGCCTGGCTATCCCCCAAGAACAACGTCAGTGACAAATCAGAACTCTTCTTCCTATGTTCTCTCGTCACGCAGACCGTCGACTGAATCCATCAATAGTTCTGTCTTCGACGTTGTTGAATCCTTAAGTCCGACAGACACGAATCCTTCTATGGCACATCGGCAATCAGTGCAATCAGCGCACTCGGCAACACCAACGGCGCCATATCAAGCGGCCGCACCGCCAAGATACCCGGGTCCTCCACCTCTATATCAAACTCCAGTGACGGCTAGGCGTACCTCCGGAATTACAATCAGAAGCCAGTCTTCGGGTGGGCGTACGGCGCATGCAGGTGTGAGTCTAAGGGGGGTGGACGAAGGACTTATTCCCGTGGATATGGAGTCTTCTTTGACAAATGAAGTTCTGATCCGGCCTCGGGAACCCGATTGCGCAATCACTCCCGCTAGTTCCTTTTACAAATGCAAAGGCTTCTGCAAAGGCGCTGAAGAAGCACAACGCGGCCAGTTAGGGTTCAAGAGGATCAAGAGGCCGGTTGGCGTAAGTTATGAAATTATGATAACCTTCCTGGCCACGAGGGTCTAGTTGCTAATGATTAACCAGGGATTTTCCACTGTGATAGTCGCTAAGTGTACTAATTGTCTTTTCGAGCTTGATTTCAAGTCGGTCGAACAAGACTTGAATAACGAGTGTAAGTGCCCAGGCCTTGGTTAGCACCATTTGGGAGTGCGGGAGAGAGAAGTTACGAAGCAAAGAGTAAAAGCTGATGGGTTTGATGAACCTGTAGCATCGGGGAGTTTCACATCGAATACAATTGGCTTTCGGTTAAGGATTCTCCAGAAAAGTCATCTACCGATGCGAGTGATAGACGAGCAGATGTATGGATGTGTGTTCTGCATACAGTCTGGCCACACACTCGACGAAAGCGATGCGACAGTCTTCTTTAGCCAAAAGCAGCTATTCGCACATCTAGCTCGACATCCCCGACCTCTGCCAAAGGTATCCGGAATTACGGTCATCGAAGAACCTGAACTACCGCCAAACCTCAAAGATAATTTTGACCTCCATTTTCCGCACCCGCCTACAGAGTCTGTCATGGTCGGTATCGCCAGGGAAGTAGCCAGGCTCCCTGCAGCTGTTGCGACAGACACGAAGAAGGTGTCGCACGGGTCCATGCGACTTCCTCCGGACCGTCAACCCCCTCTGCACTTCAGCACTGGTGCCAAAATCGTGGGCATCGAATTCCCGCTGAAGTACGAAGGGAAATGGGCCATTGGTTGGCATGACGGACTGCGCGCCGCCTTTGAAGTGGACGCTGTGCAGCTTGAAGCACCGCCTAACTCTGAGGTGAGGATGCAAGGCACGAGCAGTGTCCAGGCTGTGGCTCGGTGGAAATGGAATCAAAAGGGCGATGACCGATGGCTAAAGTTCGACAAGGGAGACGTGATCAAGAATATCTCATGTGAGTTCTCGGCAAGACCCCATTCTTTTCACTCTAGATCATGCTACTTCATTCTAAAGCGTCGGTGATAAATCCATCCTGAATTCTAACATTATATTCTGCAGGGATTTACGCCGACCACTGGTGCTGGTCCGGCACGACATCTAAAGGAAGCGGCATATTCCCGCAATCACATCTCGATCCCAACTCTATCAAGACTAGTGACTCCGAGGACGGAGGCAGCGTCGCGAGCTGGGAGAAGAAGAACCCGCTGAAGTTCTCCCTCCGCGGCAGGAAGGACGACCGTAAATTGGGCTCTGTCTCTTCGCAGGAGAACTGGAAGTCGAACGTCTACTAGTCTTTCGATGCGTTGCCGACACATTTCCGCAATGGCGGCATGAGATGATTTTATATGGTCACGATGACTCTTACCTAATGAGTAATGGGTTCACAGATAACTATCGCCAACGGTCACCTTTTCTGGACATTTGGTAACGAGTACGGACAGACAATGATGAGCGGATGACGCATGAGATGATAACTGGTGTTGTTTTCTTTTTTTTTTTTTTTCCTCTTCCACGGCCTTGTTTTCCTGTATATCCTAAGATTGCGACTATACCCTTTCCTTTTTTCCCCTGCTTTCCGAGTTATTTGAGTGTATATATGTATGTATACCTACCCTTTTCACCCTGTCTGGCGAACTCCCTCTGTCAAAAATGGCCAAATTAATCCGTGTACTATAGAGGGCGGATAGATTCTAGAATGGCATTATGGAAAATGAGATTTGTGAATTAGGTCCTTTCTCAGGAATCGATCTGTTTATTGCGATCGACTTCGTGTGTGTGAATCAGTGGCATGTGAGCAGTACTTCTGTAATTTGTGCTTCTTGTACGTTTCTGTAGGTATTATGAGAACGTCCTGATGCAAGGGGCACAAGTGATATGATGAACAACGTGAGACCGCTGACGCGGACGGAGAGTAA
Source organism: Xylaria sp. MSU_SB201401 (assembly GCA_002288965.1). NCBI lineage: Eukaryota > Fungi > Ascomycota > Sordariomycetes > Xylariales > Xylariaceae > Xylaria > Xylaria sp. MSU_SB201401. Next base: position 74,133 of record NPFG01000157.1, on the reverse strand, counting down.
CTACTAGAAGTGATTGGCTTGGGAAGGACTAATTAACTAGTTACTTTATATGCGAGATATGGTCCAAGGCGAACGATGGGAAAGGAAAAAAAAAAAAGATGTTTTGTATGCATGAATATCTCAACTTTATGGCTGTTTGAAGGGCAGATGCATCGCTAGAATGACTAGGCCCGCACCAGTGGAAAATGTCAAGGAAACGAAATTTCCGTGTCGTCGGTAGGTAATCACGATATGGAGTAGGATGTCGACGGGGAGATTTCATACAGAGAAGGAAGGTAGCACAGTTCGTTCTTGTCTTGTTTCTACGTAAGACATGCTGTCGTGGTGGCATTGGCTTAATTCGATGAGGATTAACGAAATTAGGGGAAACGCCCAGTGGGCGATGATAGAATGAGATGTAGACTGGGGATTTTGTCGCAGGACAATTTACTGACTCGAGTACTAATGGGATGTATTATATAAGCATCAATACTTACTCAACTGAACAATCATCCTCTGTCCATCAAATATAATTTTGCAGGGAAGTCGTGAGAAGCAGGAAACATTATATTCACGTTGTCCTACTGGTTGATAGACTCAATCGCCGAAGGGTACCAAGTAGCGAGCTCAATGAACTGCTCTGCGGTCTAGAACATCTCTGCAGAGAATAGTCAAAAGCCTATATGCAACCTACAGTCGTATCTACAACTTTGACCGGTAAAAACTAGATGTAGAGTAGCAACTGAGGCGACTCTGACTAACCCGTTACCTTCCGTAACCAGAACTTTGAAATAAAAGGCCGGGTTTGCGCTCGCGTTTTACTGCCGGAGAATATAATCTACAAGCCATGGTTTGAAATAGCAAATGCCGAATGCGCCGGCGCATATTTAGGGAACGGCAAGTAGATCCTCGAGTCTGCTCGAGCTTTGATTCTGCGAGACGTTAAGCTAGGCGGTGATTGTCTAGTGCAGATAACTCGTCCGGAGTGGGATGAATTGAGATCCAAGGACCTTATACAAACCTATTAGATAGCGTGATGATGACCCGGAGAGTCTGAGCCGGCTGGTATCGCGAAATTGGAGGCATTCAAAGACAGTGATGGCCTCTCCGCTACCTGTGTATCATCACTGATGCTCGGTTATGTAAAGGGTCCTGCCTAAATGGTGTTGCAGTGACGTTGGTGGAACAATGGCATGGGGGTCCAGCGGAGGGAGAGCCCTAGACGGGAAAGGCATGAACTTGGGCGCGGGCAAGATCGCATCAGCGTCGACGGGAATGAGATAGCGAGCGCAAGCTGGGGCTGGGGCCAATTGGATGGTGGTGATAGGGCTGGTATGCTGTAACCTAGCAGACAGTTCGGAGTCAACGGCGATTTCTGGTTAGTCATTGTACTCGTATGTCCGCGTCCCAGCTCGGAGCTAGCTCTTTGGGTGTTCTTCTAGAACGATAAGACGTCCTCTCCATCGGTGCGTCAGCTCTGAAGGCCGCAGGTCGCGTTCTAGAAGAAGAGGAGGATGGTGAGTAAGTACGTAGGCAGTGGGGTGTCCTGCAAGTAGGTGGCTGAGCGGCTTCTGCTACATGCTGAGCCAGGGGGAACTCACGAGTTCATGCTCATGCTCATGCTCATGCACGTTCGATGATGTTTCTCTACCAGATACCTCAGGATACCATGGGACAAACAGTTCTTGAATATAAGACAACGCCTCGAAAGGATGGGCGACCTGTAATCATCCGATGCAGTGACTACGATAGGCATGCATAGGCACGATGCCGACAAATGGCCAAGTTGTGGGGGATCACTCCCATGCCACTCTGCATACCAAGTCATCAACACCCTCTAATCAGCCGAGTCGTAGTGATGTTGACTATCGTAGTATCTCGAATTGGTCTAGTACCTTGGCTAACGGAGCGCAAAAGGTAGTTGGACACTGTCGTTATCTTTTCGAAGCGTTAGGACTAGGTATGTGACCATCCGTTCCATTGGCCGAGCCAGGTCGAGTACCCCAATAGTCAAGTTATCTTGCTGGATAGTATATCAATTGTACTTTGTAGATACCTAGGTAGGCTTGTTTGTTCTTGATAGGCGGGTGAGGTGATACCGGGGACTGGGCCGCTGCATGTTGCGATACCCAGAGGTTGTCTGGTTGATACTTGGTAGACTACATAATTAGCGAACAACAAGACCAATTACTGAGTACCTAGTTAGCTACGGGCAACATGATGCTTATTTTGCGACCTTATAATCTGGGGTAAGGTAGCCTCCCCACTACTCTCATGATGCTGGCTGGCTGTAGTGGTCTTTTGGATAGTGTAAACATTTGTAAAACCCATGTTGCAACACATGCTGGGGCTCCAGCGTGCAGACGATGGTGTACTTACTTAGCAGCAATTAGTCAATTGAGGACCATCTCGGTTTTAAATATCGCACTGGGATCCAATAGGGCGAGCTGGCTGCCTCGAACGCTACACTGCTTTCGGGATGATTTGATCAGCTGTGATGCAAGAAAGACCAACAGTGAGCCTTTTTTGGCCTGTTCTGACTGCACCGCCTGGCCAGGCTCCTCTCGCCTAAGCAGCGTAGGGGCGTTTTCTTCGATCGACAACGTGGGCACCCTTGTCCTCCCAATCCATCGGTATTTTTAGTGCGTTTGATAGCGCCCACGCTAGCAGCAGCTTGAGACGAGCATCTGCTGTAAGGATGACGACCCTTGAAGAGCTGTGCCAATCTGTCAAGCGCCAATATGGAGGCGAGTACAGTAGTAGTGGGTACAATATCTCCATATGGCCTCGGCTCGCTCGGCTGGCTTGTGCTCGTCTACTAAGTGCACTAACCTTAGTTTAATAGGCACCGTAGACTAGGTAGGGTAACAGCGTAATAAAACGAGCTTGCCAATGAAACCCATTGAACAGGATAGCTCGGAGCCTGCATCAGCTCAGATAACTCGAACAGTATAAGGATTACGGGGTCGACGTTGGCGCCTTTTGATAAATGGGATTTATCCCGATGACAATTGCGCCCGCGGTTGGACAAAGAGATACCTACAATAGAACTGGCAACAAGCATTGTACAAGAGCAGACTGCATCAAAGTGCATGTGGGGAAAAATCATGCGGATTGTGTCAAGAAGTTTCGACAAGTATCGGCAATTTCAAGAAATCAGCCCATACCTAGTCCCTGATGAGTAGGGGGCATCAATGTATAAAGCGTTTACACCACTTTCTGAGCGATGCAGTGACAATCTACCTAGTATATACCTAGGTAGGTAAGAGGTAATTAATAGTGAGGATGTCGAATGAAGGTCTTTTAGTGCGACAATGAGCCGGGTTGCGTGTCAAAGAGCCTCCCAGGTCGTCTTTAAATAGCTGGTAAGCATTAACCAGAGTTTAATCTGAGCGCCGACCAATACGAACGGGCTCTTCCGTTGTGTTGTGCCTGTCATCCAAGAGACAGGCAAGTCTGGAACAAAAAGTATTAAAGTAGCATTGGTGCTGACTGTTAATCAAAACATGACCCGGCTGTTTGCTGCAGCTATTCACACGGGTGGCTACTAGTAGGGATAGACACGTGTTGATGCAGCGGGAGAGGTGCCGCAACCCATTGTACACCCAGGCAGCATTTTCAAAATATGTACAATGTCCCTGTAACTCATTGCAGCTACTTGCAGGTGATAGAGTCCAAGAGATGCAACGTTCGTGGATATATATATTTTACCTACCTAGGGTATAGGTACTCACAAAGAAGTTGTTTCAAGATTGTTGGAGGCGCTTATCAACTAATACCTACTGACCCGGAAATACTATGGGTAGCGTGCACGCACTCGCTACTATTACTATCGACACACTATATACCTGCTTTCACGTAGGCAGGCTACATGATGTTGTTAATATTGGCATACTGAGTAAGCTTCCTACACACGGACGTACTTACATAAGTTGATAGGTACCTAGAGCCTCCAGCACTGGCGACTTTCGCACGATAAATACAGTGACGTAGTAACTAACTGTTTAAAAGAAGAGAGCGGCCAATAATGTAGGCAGGACAACATAGGAAGGTAAACCCTTCGATGCCATTGAGATGGATAGATTACGTAGCAGTAGGTAGGTCATCGATTTTTCCATTAGAATTTGACCCCTGCCCCCCCAAGCCTTAGACAGACTCGCAAGTACGGTAACTAAAAGTCGCTCGATCCTCTTGGCTAACCTATCACCATCCACAGATGTGCAACATAAGCTGGATGCACATATAGAATGCTACTCAGCCATCTCGCCAGAGAACAGTTGTTAGGTCAGTGCGTTCCCAAATGCCTGTTTGAGGCATCGAAGGCATGGGTAAGTACCTAGGTAGGTAGGCAAGTAACAATTAGTTGTTTCAAGCAATCCTCAAACGAGGTATTCCTTCTCACGTTCGCAAGGTAATAGTTTGGCGCCCTCATTCTATTTGGCTTCGAGAAGTTTTCCCACAGTAGCCAGTGATCGGCACTAGATAAAATACGGTAACATCGCTGACCTGTGCTGTGGTTGTGGATCTGCCTGGCATTACTGAGTAAGTACTGTAAAAAGTCATAACTACCCTTGTTACGGGCCTGGCAACTAATTACGCCCTTAGGTACCCATTGTATGGTTGAGCTCTACCGAAACAGCGCCTTGTCTTTGGTCAATGACACCCGCCCGTCCGTCCAGCTACCTGTGTGTCGGTCGGTCGGTCGGTCGGCAGTCGCCTGTCTTAAATCTTCTTCCCGTTCCAAATCAATCCTATTCATCAATCTTAATCATCAAGCAGTTGCCTACCATTATTATTATTCTTCTTCTTCTTCTTCTTCTTTTGGTTGACTTATTTTAAGTGCGTTCCTGCATAGATGCCACCCAATCTTTATTACTGTATCAGTATAGTACCTACCTAGGTACTTAGGTACTCTCGGTAGGCCTCTACGGTAGCGTGGCAGGAGGTACCAAGTAACTACCTGCGTAGTGCTTCGGCTCTCGCCCTCTCTCTTCCACGCCCGGCCTTTTCGCCCTACTAGTAAAAGCTGTTCCCATTTTGCTTATATCGCGCCATTGATAGCAACCTCGGGTATTCTCTCTCGATCTCCTCCTGCTCCTCGTCGCCTGCGGCTTTCGCTTCTCACAGTGACCGCTTCCTGTTCTGGCCCTGTCTCGGTCAGTTACTTCCACGGGTACATTACGTACGTACTTCCACGGAAGATCATCCGCCTGGGAGTCTGGGACCCCATCTGTGCCATCACTGTAAGTCCTACCTAAGCTTCCAACGTCATACAACCTGCCTTCATACTTCCTACCTGTTGTATTTTATTTCTTCACCCCAGTCGGCCCGGGTCTCCCCGTCCCTCTACGATCTCTTATACATGTTACTCAATGGCGGTCGCTCGTGCTTCTTGTTGCGTTGTATCGGGTCAACAAGAGGACACATCGTAGAGCGCAGCTTTGCCCTCTCCATGGTTCTGATGGTCAGGGACCTAACGGGCCATCCTCGCTCAATTACATCCAGTCTCTGCCGCCTTTTCTTCCTAACTTACCCTACTGAGCACTCCATGTCCATTCGCACGTACACCGCAAAAGAGCCTGCTTGTACACCGTCACATTGGTCATCCAGTCGTTTATTGAGACTACTCTTAGTCAAGATCACTTTCTTGTACACCGGCGAATTCGGCTCGGGCGTCACACCGACGTCAAGTGACAGGGTCCCTACCTAAGTTTAGAGCTCTGGCCTAGTTGCTCGTCAAGCTGCTTCCATCTCATGCAGCGGTGCTGGGGCAAGCTGTCATTCACACAGCTTCTTCTGCCACTGGCCACACGGCATCTGCATCTGCCAGCACAGACAACCTACACGCGTCTGTTTTGATCTCGTCTGCTCGTCCCGAAGAAGAGAGAAGTCAACTTTGGCTCGGCCCCCCTTTTTCAGCTACCGGTATTTCGACGTTTAGATTGCTTGCACTGGCGCCCCATCCCAGCGCTGGCCTAGCCCAGTCATTCACCACCACCCAATCCGTGCCCGCGGTCTAGCAAACCGTTAGCGCTGTGGCTTCACCGCACTAGCTCAAAGGTAGCCCACACATATCCAGTACATGTCTTGCTCTCCGCATCCGCCTCCGATGAGTTCGTCCTCCATCTAGCCCGTCCAACCTGCCCTACCGCCCACAGAACCATCCTAGCTTGACACCTCCCTCTGGTGGCTACCTAGGTGGTATAATCTCTCACCACCGAACAACTACTAACTCGACGCATTGACAGAGGCGCCTCTTACTCCAATTGTCTTTCTGGTTCAGCTTCCGAATTGACCCTGCATTCTTGCTTTCCTCTCACCGTAGCAAGGCAGCCATCGGACTGGATTAAGGGTCCGTCTTCCACCCCGGAATTCAAGCCAAACCCTCGAATCATCCAGCACTGCCGCTCCCGACACCGATACCGAAGCTTACTCACGATTGCACGTCGCGAGGCGCTGACTTGGATGGTTTCACGCCATGCGTCTATAGCTCGCGATTCGGATCAGCTTGCAAGCCTTCTCCGTTGTCCGATATCCCCCCACCGTCCTGAAGACAACCTATCGACTGCTTCGCGTGTCCTTTGGGACCGCTTGGGTCACTCATGATGGGCGCATGTATGAGTCACAACAAGGAGGATGAAGAGCAGAAGAAGCGCAGTCAGGCCATCGACCGGGCCCTGGATGAGGATTCTAAAAAGTTACGGCGAGAATGCAAAATACTACTGCTTGGTGGGTTCCTCTAATAGCGCGTTTAGACGACGGCCAGACATTACTAATAAGCGTTTCAAGGCTCGGGCGAAAGCGGAAAGTCAACCATCGTCAAGCAGATGAAAATAATACATTTGAAGGGCTATTCAGAGGAGGAACTGTACAACTACCGCGCCACCGTCTTCAAGAACCTAATCGAGTGCGCCAAGGCAGTCATCATTGCCATGGATCAATTTGACATCGAGCCGAGCAATGAGGAAACCAAAGACTATTGCGAGTATTTGCTCGGTTACACCGTCGAGGCGGGCCCTTTGGCTCGCATAGAATCCAAAGTCGGCACCGCAGTACAGGCATTGTGGTCCGATCCCTGCATCGATCAGCTCATGCAACATGCTACCGAATTTTATTTGATGGACTCCGCTGAATAGTAAGTCGGGTTCTTTGCCAAATAGGTTCTGCTACTCACGGATATGCAGCTTTTTCGACGAGGTTCAGCGGATATGCGGCCCAGATTACCTTCCTAACGAGATGGACGTCCTTCGTGCAAGAACTAAAACCACGGGCATATACGAGACTAGGTTCCAGATGGGCGCGCTTAGCATACAGTAGGCTATATTACCCATATCCCAAAATTATCATGCTAACCATTTATTCCAGTATGTTTGACGTCGGGGGACAACGTAGTGAGCGGAAGAAATGGATTCACTGTTTTGAGAACGTTACGTCCATTATCTTCTGCGTAGCGTTAAGCGAGTATGACCAAGTACTTCTCGAGGAGAGCAGCCAAGTAAGTGATAGCCACCCTTTCATCGAGGGGCATACCCCGCTAATGGCGATTAGAATCGCATGATGGAGAGCTTATTACTGTTCGATTCTGTCGTCAATTCGAGGTGGTTCATGAGAACAAGCATCATATTGTTTCTCAACAAAGTTGATATCTTTAAAGCCAAATTGCCCAGATCGCCACTAGGCAATTATTTCCCGGACTACTCTGGGGGTAATGATGTCAACAAGGCAGCGAAATACCTATTGTGGAGGTTCAATCAAGTCAATAGAGCTCACCTGAATCTATACCCACAGTGCGTGAACATTCATTTCCCCAAATTGAGCAAGATCTGACTTCTTTGTAGCCTTACTCAAGCGACCGACACATCCAACATTCGATTGGTGTTTGCAGCGGTCAAGGAAACGATCCTCAACAATGCACTTAAGGATTCCGGCATTTTGTGAAGTCGGTTCTTTCCATCAGTTGAGGTCCTCATTCAATTTGCTACAATATCGGCAGCAGGGCCTAAAAAAGCATCGGGTCGGAGTTCTATGGGGATATTACCGCTTGTTTCCTGGCACGGCGTTTGGGACACGATTGGAGTGTTTTGGCAGAAATTCATCTCAGCATGTGGAATGATACACGATACACGCTTAATAAGAAGCAGAACGACATTTGCGAAGGGAGTTGGAAGGAGGACGTTGCCTTTCTACAAGAAGTCTCGCCATACTCCGCGTTATCACAGCACTCGAAATTCGACACGAGTCGAACCCGCGAGGAGGCATTCGCGTGATGTGTCAGACTCGGAAGATTTTTAGAGGTTGCTGTGGGTAGCTCTCATAGCAACGGCAAACTAGACGGATTGAAGATCAAACACCATAAGAGCAGAAGCTTATCTATCGCACAAGATACCTACTCGTTGGCAGACAACGATAGGACCTTGTCTTGGACTCTAACAGGCATTGGCATGTTATAATGGTTCATAATAGTTCCTCTAAATCAGCCATCAATATAACCTTTTCCTCACGCCATCAATATCAAATCTCGAGATATACTGAAATTATTATGCTGTGGTAGTGATCTGAAGCAAGGTGAGCTCTTGTTATATTCTATATCCACGGCTGGGTTCGAAGTCCGGATTGTGACCATCTAAGCCCTAGTGATGACGTTGCAGCTCGTTGCTTATGATGCCAGAGTGATTTGGTAGCCTTACCCCAAAATGTTGAGCCCAAATCCTAGCTTGACTTGAGCGCGAACCATCCTTTTCAGCCCCGCATGATAGGTAGCAAAGCTGAGGTCTTGCATACCTGTTGAGGTATGAAGCTCTTATAGTGTCTTCCTCATTGCCCAGTGGTTGACGTTCACTCAACAGCAAACGACTTTATGATCAGCGGCCTGAGTCTGATCATTGCCAACCCTAACAAGCGCAACTCTATGGCAGATGTTCACGATCCGTAGTCCTTCTCAATTTTCGTAAGAGAGCTCAAGAACCCAGAAAAGTAGGCCCCCGCCGCCAATCACAAAAAGCGGCTCTTCGTCTACCATTATGCCAAAACTAGTCAAGAGTTGGCCGTATGCAGGAGCATCAACTGGCCGCTACCAAGGCCGGCTCGAGGGAAAGTTGGAATGCTGGGACGCAAACGGCCCAGCCCGAGTCATCTTCAATAACGAAATCCACATCAAAATCAAAGATTACATCCTGAACAACCTCCCAGAGTCCAGCAGCTTCATAGGGTTCTCGCTGTTCATGGTTGGGAGGACCCAGCTCCGGACTAGTCCCACGGTTCTCATTGTCTCTGATGATAAACCAAGACGAAAAGCTGCCTTCGAGGGAGTCAGATCCAGCGGCATCCTCGAGCAATATCCCGGGTTTCATGTTGCCCATTGCCGTCTTGCCGCCGAATTCGAAGATCTGCAGCCAATGGCCAGGAGGAAAGGGAAAGCGACCATGACCATGACCCAGCGACGATTTCACACGCCGAGTACGGATTGCGGGATATATATATCCTCATCAGCTGGTAGAGCCGGCGATCCACTCTTCGTCCACGATCACGCGAGTGGTGCACTTGGTGGCTCTCAAGCGACCATTGGGTGTCTCCTCGCGCAAAATGACGGTTTGTCCGGCGTCGCTTTTTTATACGGCGTGACTGTCGCGCATGTTTTACCTGGTCATGCGGCGCCCTTCAAATCAACTAGATCAGATGAGGATTGTCACAGTAGTTGTTCCAATACACCGGACTTCGAAACGACCGCCATGGACGATCTAGACGAGGATTCCGACCTCGAGCTCTGCTCCATCACGAGCGAAGAGAGCATAAGTCTTGCGGACGACATGTCTTATCTAGCTAGCAGTAGTCACCCATCTCCCGCCAATGCCAGCAAACCTGTGCCCATGGATGACTTGGAGGCTGAAGAGACTCTACTGCCTCTGGAAACCGCCCAGAGTGATTTTTTGTGGCTAGAATCTCCAAGACCGCGGCCGATTCAATGCGACAGTCCCGATAATTGCAAAGGAGCTGTCGCTGTCGTGCACACGGCTAGTGATTTGGATCTCATGTTGTTAGCGGTCGATGCTCGCTCTCAGATTTCCTTCCCAGCTTGTCTGATGAGCATGTCACTATTCGCCGAGAGCGCAGATATTCCCATCGACGACGATATCGAGATCACCGTCCGACTGCTCCACAGGGCGCCAGTCGCCGGTCGCCTTTCTGCGACCGCGTTCCACGCTCAGTATGGAACTCTTGGGTTCCAGAAGCTCTACTTGGCTAAGCTAACAACGCCGTTGCGCCCTGGGGATTGTGGAAGCTGGGCGTATGCGGGGATGCCTGAAGGAGGTGAGAAGATGGTGGGCATTGTCGTGGCTGGCAGCCCGAGCACGGGGTCGGTGTTGATTCTACCGGGTCAGACTGTGCTAGACTACGTCAGGAGGCACCTAGGTGTAGGCAGTAAGGAAGATCTCGCAAAGGAAGAACTTTTCAGCATATGTCTTGATACTTGATAAATGAGTAAGCAAACCGCAGGGGCCCCGGGCCATACCCTCACGGGCCACCTAGCCCACCAACACCACCACACAATTGAAGCCGTTTTTTTCAATAAAAACTATCGCGATCGCTATTTTCAAGCGGTTGCAATTGTAATACAGTCTTCAATCTCTGACTCATCTTCTGCAATAGCCGCTACAAGGCTTTCTACGGTCCCAGGCACCTCGCAATCGCTAGCCTCGTCTTTATATATAACCCTACGCCTTATCCTTCGCTTAACCCGGCGTATATCCGCTATTATCGCAAACTTCCTTCTAAGCGCTAGCTTTACCTTCTTTTTCTTCTTTTTAACCAATCTAGAGACTTTAGCTTAAAAGTATTAGACCTTTACTTTAAAAAACGCAATCTTCTCGGCTTAGTAGTTTAAAGCCTTAAAAGCCTTTTAGGTAACTAATTTTTGCGCCAGTATATTAAAAGCGTTATAATCTACAGTAAATTTCTAACAACTTTACCAAAGATCTTAGCTAGTTAAAAGCGTCTTTATAACATATTTAAGGTCGAATACCAAAAATTCTAGTGTTTTAAGTCTAACTACTACTACTAGTGCCGCGGGTTTAGCCTTAGCAATATCCTCTTTTTCTAACATTATATATTTTAAAGATAACAGTTTTAATTAATTACGCAAATAAATCTTAGCTATTACTTATACCTTTTTTATTACTCTAAATAATAAAATATTAAGTCTTATAAGCTATAATACTTTTATAATATCCTTTTTTAAAGGCTTTATTTCTAAAGCTATATAAGGGTTATTATAAAAGTATTTATAAAGCCGTTTTTTTAATAATCTAAAGACCCTTATATTTAACACTTAAATAATATAACTATAATAAGGCTTATAAAAAATAAGCTAAACCTTATTTAATATATAGATCGCTAAAAAGGTCTTATTTATATAGGAGTTATAACTATTATAAACTAATACTACCTATTTATTACTATACTAGCAACAAATATAAGGAATAAAAATGCTTTTAAGCTAATCTAAAGCGATCTCATTACTAGTTTATCCCTTAGGTAAAGCTTTAAATAACCAGTCGTCCTATAATCTAAAGTTCTAGCAAAAAAACCACTATTACTATATATATTTGCCCTTAAAGATAAAAAGTAGCAAAAGGATATAACTATTACTAAAGATATATTTTAGTATAATAATCTATTTGCTTTTATTAATATCTTTTTTAAAGACTAATTAACTAATAATTTTATAAATAACCTAATAGTTGCCGCTAACTTTTTAACTAACTCTTATTTTGTTAGCGTTATACTAATGGTTTATAAGGATTATAGCAATTTTTAAGGTATTAAGCCAGTTAAAAAAGAGGTAAATATTAGCTACTATCGCATTATTAACTTTTAAATAACTTATTTTATAGGATTTTATAGTTTTAATAGTTAGATTATAGTTAAAAAAGTAGTAGTACTATATATAGCTAACCTTTTTCGAGGCTCTGGTAGAACTAAGCATAGTATTAGTAATATTTCTAAACTTTATAAACGATAGCATATAGCTTAATCGCGCTTAACTAACTGCCTAATATATTATTTAAGCCTTTAAATAAGGTAATAGACTCTATAGGTTGCGATTAGTCTCTTTTCTAGTCGGAATACTATTAAGGCGGCGTTGTAAAGTGGTCCTAGAAACGTCCCACTTGCAGGCTATTAGCCTGACACCCATGCCAAGCTTAACGTCACAAGCCGCGCCCCAATAGCGCTTTTCTAAAAAAATAACCGGTATAGCAATAATCAGCGAGAAAAGGCGATTCTAATAATAATAAAAAGAAGGTAAGAAAATAAAAACTAAGTGCGTTAAGTAGGAGGGATTATATATACGGTGTCGCAAAAAAGCGCGTAGCGGGGTGGCCCGTGAGGGTATGGCCCGGGGCCCCTGCGGTTTGCTTACGTTTATTAGTGTTTCAAATAGTTGAAATAGTCGTCCAAATAAGCATCGGCGTCATTTTTAGTATAGAAGTCCTTTCATCTTCCCGAGTTTTTCTGCCATCTAACCTCTCGCTGATCAAAGAAGGGAGGGTACAGAGAGTGCAATACCTGTAGTTGCACTAAAAGTATATTTGACAGACTCAACTAGGGTCTGATCACGCTGGTCCGAAGCGAGTTTCTCTTGTTGGTCGCACCTATACTGCCGAATTTCGGCAGTTCGAAAACTTGGAACTCATCAATGCGTTTAATATCTGTGTCGGATTACCCAATCTTCTAAGACAATTTCAGCTAGGCCCCCTAAAGCACTCTCGCATCTACTTGATAACTTCGAAATTAACCGGCCTAGTTTGCACCTAGGGACTTTCTTGTCTTTAAACACTTTTAATTAACTTCCTGACTTAGTTATCATATAAATCCCGGCTATACCAACCGCACAATGGCGGAAACGCCCTATATTCGGTACCGAGACGACGGTTCCCGGGGCTGGCAAGCTAGTAAAGGCGCCGTTCCAAGGAGTTGGTTCTTCACCCAGATTGGTCATAACCGGTCCTAAGCCTGATAAGCTAGTATATTATAGGTAGAGAAGTCCTACGTTAGACAATTTTTCTAAAATTGACTACTTTGCTATGTCCCACTAAATAATCACCCGCAGCCACCCGCAGCGCCACCCGCTATGAATTCTCCTTTTCATCTTTTCCCTTCTCTAACTGAACTTGTGCACCTTACATTGCTGCGGTATTCGAACTATTAATACTGGAAAGACTGTTGAATGTGATCTTCGAACGCATATGAGTCTCGAGTGTATGGCCTACCACGACTCCACATCGGCGTGGGCTGATATGCAACATGATGGAGAGGGAAGAGGCTCGCCTTCGCTTTGGAGCCTCAACTAGAGCTCGCTACATAATTGACATGTCTAACTCGTTTACTTGCCTACCGGAAGAGTGGGCGGCTATCTACTAGCCTCATATTTGAGCTAGTGTTGGGGGCTCGTCAAGGGTAATTCTTGGGAAACACATTGGGGTGCTACCTAAATATATATATATATATATATACGTAAGCACCAGACCTGGTCGTAGCCATAGGCTGAAATTCTTACCAGAGAAAGGTAGAGAGAATGAGTCTTTCCTGGGCAGACATACTACCACTCGGGGGGTTCATGGAGTGTATAGCATGAGCGGTAGCTGCTAGTTAGCAGATGCACTTGCAGCGATTTTCCCAGAAAAATAAGGCTATTGTCACCTGAAAGTCGTATTGTACTACTCCCGGAGCTGAGCAAATCATCGTACCAACCACAATATCACCCAGTCTTTATTTAACTGGAATACTAACGTCTGCAGTCTTATATTGACAGTTATTAAGCCAGAGCTAGTGAATCGTCAAATTGTTCGCCACGTTTCGAAAAGTGAGAATAAACTTTTATGAATTTTGCCCTTCTAGGCATATAGAACATCAATCTTGGGCGTCGTTACTCCATCTTCTTCGACTCCAAAACCAAGGTATTGAACTTGTATTGCGCTTCTATCATTTTCGTTTTGGGGATCTGTTAATATCTCAATGACACCCCATCGAAGCTTTTTTTCTGCCAGCTCCACTCGCATTTCATCTTGTTCTTGGGATTGGTGATCCAGATTTGCCAACAGTGGGTCAGTGGTGGTTGGTATTTCAGCAGAATTGTCAGAGGTCTGCATGCATGTCGCCAGTCCGTCAGGTTCTGTCGATATTACCGGATTTACTTGAGCGGAGGATTTGGAAGAAGATCCATAACAAATATATTGTTGCGCCGAGGATGCTTGTGTTGTCAAATGCCACGGAAACTTTCGAGTAATACCTAAAGGTAATCCTGACTTTTGTCTTCTTGTATGTGGTGCCGTTGTAATCAGTCGGTGGCAAGCGGCTGCGAGGGCCATGAAATTGCTACCAGGATGGACGATACCGGTAGGAAGGCGTTTTTGGCCTAGAAAAGGGGGGCCTATATTTATAATAATGAACAATGCCGTTACTGTGATAAGTGAGGGTATTGAATATCCTAACAATACAGTGATATCAGACGATCTTCCATCCGAAAGAGAGCGCCAATAATCTAAATTAAGTGTCAGAGAAAGTCTTCCGGTTCAAAATGCCTCATTTGTCTATGAAAAGACTTATCTCCAGTCGACATAAAAGTATAAAGAGCGTTTGAAAGCAGCCAATGCAACAGAATTCTGCTGCTTATTAAAGGTACACTGTATTTATATGGTAATTGAAGGCGATAGGTTGAGATCTGCTCTCCCTGCATTAGAATTAGCATAAATATGGTCAAGAGACGTGGGCTTCCACATACTCTGGGGTTGGTGACTCTCAATGGAAGGTAAGTACTACTGAGCTTACCCCACTCACTCGCCATTTGAAGCCGAGTGAATAGGTTATTGACCTATAAACTATTAGTATTCATTGTTGACTTCGTGCTTGCGCATTCCAGAGGATGGATTCCATAAACCTGCTGGCCATTGGTTGATTGACGGATGGTGTCAGGGCTAACCGGAGTTGTTAAATATTTGCCCTAAGAGAGTGTCTTACTATAAGATATGAAATTGACAGGACAAGCTGTGGACTGTTGGCTATAAGAACTCCAGTAGTGACTGTAACAGGCAAGCTGCTAAAGCTATTGCCATCGCTCTGCAGAAAGTCTCCATATCTGTCAGGGGGTTGGTTTTTAGCTCGTAGTGATATGTCTATATGTTTAGGGAGAAGGAATGGGTAAACACTTACACTCCAGACTCTGCCGATCCAACTAGGATAAAAAATAAAGTAGTAATAAGAATTATGATAAATATTACTGCATTAGTAAGCCACAGAAATCGAGGGACAACAAATCTCCGGCGTTTTTGGAGGCTTGGCCATCTCCCTGAAATGGGCATGGCGATAACTGATTCCGAACCAGGTATATCTATAATATCGGTGTAATTTATTGGACACAGCTCTGGCGCTGACTGAATGGGTTGTTCAAGAAAGGATTCAATAAAATCTCCCAAGGTTATCAACGGCTTGTGGTTTCGGCGGGTTAGTGCTATTGTGACAATGATAGCGGTGATTGTTTTCACCACAATGCTAATAGTGACAGCAAGTAAAAGCGGCGGTGATAATGCGGTATCTATATAAGTAAGAAAAGGGTCAAAAAGGTACTACGCGAAAAAAAGGGTAGAACATACAACACATGGTTGTAATGGGTTCAGCGAGACAGTATCCCACAGTTGAGCCATCTGTTATGTTCCAAGAATCAGGCAGTAGATTAGTTCGTAACGATCTGTTAATACTGGGTGCAAGTGTTGAATTGCAGTTATTATTGCAGAAAATGTTGTTTCTTGACAGTGTAGCCGTCATAGAACATGGGGAGTGGTAGAACAGATTATTCGGATCATTTGAAGGACCACGGCGATCCAATGGGCGACGTCGGCTTGTTAATAGATTCCCTCTGGCTGTCAACGTCCATCCCTCAGACTGATCAATTATGAGGACAAGATGACGGCACTTCTGTAACCCGTGGCAATTAACATATTCTTTCCAACATTCGTCTTTTTCCAGCTTCGGCCAGTGGCTAGCACCAGACATCACTGCTTTCACATTATCTGTGTATGGGTCTGGCCAGTAATCTGAGATGTTATACGGATGGATTGTCGGTGAAAGATCAGACTCTGGGAACATTTGATTGTCATAAGAGACAGTCTGATTTGCGCCAGGCAGAAAATAAGTCCCTCCATGTAGAAAACTTTCTGTGGATACTGTGAGATGGAAGCTGGACTCTCGCTGGGTTATGCGGAAAACTGTCGAGTTAAATACGAGATGAATCGGAACAGAACTAATCGCGCAAGCTACCCAGCACCAAGTTTTAAACTTGGATGTGAGGAAAAGATTGCGAAGACTAGGAACAGAAATGTCCAGCCAAGAACCTTTTCGATGCGCATTATTTACTTCTGGTCTCGACGGTGCATTGAGGACCTGCATGAAGAAGTTGCTTGAAGCAATTCTAACATTTCAGATTAGCTAAGAAACAATGTTGAAAGGATATTAAATGAGGCGAAATAACGCTGTAGTCAGATCTAACTACTTTATATATCCATCAAAGGATGCCAATGAGAACCTACTACTCAAATGTCAGACACTTTTATTTTCAAAGAGGCAAGTGACCATAAATGTAATATTGGATCAATAGCAGAATGAACCTACCACAAGTGTAGAAACGATGTTGATAATGAGATGTAGACCGAAATTGATGCTCTCACAGTTGGCATCGTGTAAAAGAAGGGTTTCCGAATAACCGTTTCGGAATACCACCACTGAAAGTCCAATTAGGGTTATTGAAACAATTGAAAGAATTGCACAGTTAATACTGGCTGCTAACTTCCAGTTATGTGATTTGTGTCTCAAATATTTAAATATATTAGAAGAGGGCATTGTTTTATTTTTCGTTATTGTTTTGAGTGATCAGATATCTTGATAGTTTAACAAGCATTAAAAAATGTAAAATCACTAGGAATAAATATATCACTGATTTATAACAAGAAGGGGAAAACAGCAAGACTACAGACATACCCGGTTATTGGCTCAAATGTTCTTCTCACTGGTCTGTCTCACAGAAAAGGCTGTGTAAGTGGCTATCATATTCTAAGCCACAGGCTATGCATACGGACTTTTCTATACGTGAGATGTCCACCAACGATACTCATTGGTCCTCAATACTCTCTTAACGCCAGCCCCTATCTGACCGGCATATCTAGTATATCAATGTGTCTATACAAACCGAGTCTCACAGACGACTGATTACGCTGTCGGTGGCATCATACCTACTAAACTCGGTTAAGATCGGCGATCTGGCGTTGTTGTGTCACAACCTCCGCCTCCTCCAAAATCTGCACAGAGGTTTTTCTCACATGTAGCACAACGAGTGGTGCCCATATATCACGCATAATACGCGTTTTTCTTAATATAACACTGCAGAAGGTATGCTGAGATGATTGCCTGCTCAGGGTTCTGGAGGGGACATACCTCTCTAGCAGCACGCGTTTGAAAGTTTTATGCGATCGCTCTTCTATTGAGGGCTGACAAGGGCTGGAATTCCTTCGGATTACAATCATCATATACGGCTTGCCTAGGTCCTTGAAGGCCCAATTTGATCGCTTCCGGTCTTGCAGACTGACTTGAGTCTGTATACAAATGCCTTCGGAGTTCATAACCTCCAAGGTCGGCTAATATGTCCCATGTAAGCGAGGACTGAATAGCCTCAGTTTTAATAGCCTTGAGACATGCGCAATACGAGGGCGAACACCGAATTCGTAGCCCGAAATGCTCATGAGAAA
The DNA here is from genome assembly GCA_002288965.1 of Xylaria sp. MSU_SB201401. Taxonomy (NCBI): domain Eukaryota; kingdom Fungi; phylum Ascomycota; class Sordariomycetes; order Xylariales; family Xylariaceae; genus Xylaria; species Xylaria sp. MSU_SB201401. The sequence goes on along the minus strand of NPFG01000157.1, from coordinate 56,362 downwards.
CAGTCTACAGGTGTTAAGCCCGTGTAGCAGTTCGGGACTGGATGAGCATCAAACGGGATCTGTACTACAAGTGGCGGCGGGTGAATAATAGGGGGTTCATAGCAGGAGTATGCCTGTTACCAAGTTATTAGACGTCTTATACACGCCCTCGAAGAGGTACATGTTTGCTTTATTTATGGACTGCGGAAATCCCAATGGCGCGGCCTTCTACGAGCCCGACTTTGCTGTAGGCAGGCTGAGCGAACCTAAGCCGCGCCATAATAAAGGCGGTGAGTGGTCATATAATCACGGATGTCGAATTTGAGTATAACACCCCATCCAGTGCATGAAATAGACGTAGATATTCGACTATGGGGAAAGTATCCTACACGTGTGGAAAATAATTCGTCCAACTGACAGTGATAAATACGTCAGCTGGTAGATTTCGTAAGCTCATGATCGCTTCCAGTAGAATGTAGAGACGGGCGGCAATGTGGAATATGAAAAGCAGTGTGAAGAATAGGTCCAAAGGGTTTGAGAATATTCCTTTATGTGGCCCTTCCTGCTGATAGCTGACCCATGCCCAGGCTACGTTGTATCTGCCTTGATAACCAAAGGTGCGGAGCAGATGAATGGTTCCTATACCAATGACGGAGAGGGAAACAAGGACAACTACCGAAGTCCGCCACAGTAATTGTTCGATTCTTGATGGGTATGTAAAATTCCAACCAAGTAGATGCACGGCAGAGTGAACTAGAGCAGGTATGGCCAACGCAGATAACACATTGAATGGAAAGCTCATAGTCAACACAGAGTCGTTTGGGATTCGCCGTAGTCGGGTCCTATTGCTGCTATCAGGCTCTGTTTGCCGCTCTAAGTCGAAGTCTTTGAGAGCCGTTCTTCTGCCCAAGACTCTGCTCGGATCCTGGACAAAGTCTAGTGGCGAGTCTGTAAATGCAGCATCTGACGGTATCCCGGATTCAGTGAGAATCTTGGCAGCTGAGAATTCGCAATACAAGACCGTCGGAGTCTTAACATCTTGTGGCTTGTTCCACCAGAAGAAATAAGTCATTAGTGTTAGGGAAATATATGCAAGCGTTAACACTTCAAGTGGAGAGACTGAAAGACCATTGACAGCTCGTGCTATGGATTGTATGACGATCCAGCCAGTTTGCAGTAGGGCAAATCCCTTGGCAAACCAATCTGCCTTGCTCTTGTCCCAGATTTCATCGCGAGTGATCGTTGGTAGTGGTATATAGCTGCGAGACACGAGGAAATGGATCTGCTGTGCATCCACCGGGACTGTCAATTCGTTCTGCAGCTGAAGAATGAACCCTGTACTATGTATGAGTTAAAGAGACTCAGATCAAGCAGCTTGGTTGGAACGTACCACCACTATTTGCATAGAACGCATGAACAGATGTCCAAGAATTATCGTCATTTAATTCTCTCATCTGCTTTACTGAATCACGAGCACTAGCCCATTGACTGGCTGCCACGAGAATTAACAAGTCGGGAGCAAATATTGCAAATATTCCCCAGCGAGCCTTCCTGAAAGAAGACTGAACCAGACTGTCATTTTCCCCGGGAACGTTGAGGTGGAGTAAAGACCAAGTTGCCGTGACTAAGACGGTGGCACAGCTGTATATAATGCTAAGTGTCCCCCGAGAACTGGGAGTTGGCTCCCAGCCAACTAGTTCATGTTCTGTCATAACCGATCGAATATCTTAACAGGAACTGTATTCACTAATGCGTGATAAAGTTTATTTGTGTCCTATGAACATTTGAGTGTAGATTTCCAGGCTGATTAGTTGCGTCGAAAGTCTCGAGTCAGAAGAGAATGCCTTGGTTAAAATGACCCATCACCTGATAAAGCCAAGGCGAGTTTTCGGGAACATTTGTCATTAGACTGTGCGAATACAACATCTTGCCAGACCTTGACGCCATTCCTTACCCAATATCAATCGGTCTGGCCGGGTGCTATGTAAGGTGCGAGTCTATTTTCTGCCCTATAATCTAACGTATTGGGTGGCGCAAAAGCACAGGGTCAGCATGCAGTGAAACATTCACAGCATTTACTAGGGAGTATGAAAATAGGCGAGCTATTTTTAGGAAAATCCATCTTGTACCGTAGTGAGCGCGCGAGAAAGAGAGGGACTGTCAACCACTTGTAGCACGAAAAGTCCTCAAAAATCACAATTGACGCTCGTATTCATGAGAAAAGGGGCCATTTTCTGTGAGGCGGTTTATGGCGCAAGTCAGGATGAATGAAGCACTACCTATGAAGTGCTCTAATGGCTTATTGTAACTGCAAGAGGCTTAGCCCCCAAGGGACAATTAGGCATATCGGAGTATGTGCTATTTTGCACTTACCTTTAAATTGATCTTTGAGCCAGTAATTCAGCCTCGTCTATTACGTTGCGTAGAATTATCTTGATGGCCCGTTCAGTCACTCGGACACCCTAGCGAGTAAACAGTACTTGCACTGTGCTTTTTTTTTTTTCACACAATCTTGGCTAGCATAATCTTTGTTGGTTAAACCCTTATCATGCTGACAACCAACAACCTGAGACTCATCTGAAAAGCATTGCCGTACGGGATGAACTTAATGAGGCCTTCGAACCCGATACGGATCCCCAGGCTGTATATTCCATCCTCGCAGAAAGGGGTAGGACTCTGCGTCCACGAATGATTCATATCAATATTGTCATCATGGAGGTCCTTCGCTCCCACCCGTCAGCGAGTACCGCCCATATGACTATGCATGAAAGCAGTTTTACAGTAAAGGCAGCAACGGGAGAGGAATACCTAATGGGCGGCCTCGTTATGTATATGTGCGTGAGTATCATTCAGCGCGACCCAAACGTGTTCGATGACACGGCGGATGAATGGATACCGGAACGATGGCTCGGGAAGGCGGCCAACGACATACCTGCAAGTGCATGGCAACCGTTCGAAAGGGGACCGAAGAACTGCGTTGGCTTCAGGCTTGCGAGTCTCCAAACATGAGTCATCATCATGATTGTCTCGCGTAAATATGACTTTACCAAGACGGGGTTAGGTGAAGCAGTGCTAGATGCCAAAGGTAGACCTATACTTGACAGTAAAGGACAGTATCAAATGCGATCAGAGTTGTATAACATAAGTTCGCTTTGCGATTTCTTTAACCCCTTTGACCACCTGCTGAATCTCTGCTTACGACGTAACCTTGGACACTGCAGACTCGCAGGATGGCATTTAAGCCGGTGGACGAGACAACTATGCAGGTTAAGCCAGCTGCCAAGGCTTGAGTTCACTGTTGTGGAGTCGATCTATACAGACAAATGTGCTTTTCCCAACCATGATATAAGCACCGAGAGGCAATAGAATTCTGCTGTAAATATTAGTTAAGAGTAACGAAATGCAAAGTAAATATTTTTATGAAGCTTGCCTATTTTCTTGGGGTCCCCTGGCGAAGATGGCCTATCCCCCCCCCACCTCCCTCTTGCACCTCCCCATCGCACGTTAGTTATTCATAATACCGATTCGACGCCTGCGAGGAACACGGGCCAGACAACGAGCGTGACAACTCGAAGTCGATCCTTTGCTCCTTCAGGACCTCTTCCATCTCCGGACTCACATGCATATGCGAACGAAGCTTTCAAAGCAGTGGTAGTCTCCACAAAATTGCCGATGCCAGCGTCCCTTTGTCCGCATCGTGACATGCCTGCCACCGGAGCCAAGACTCTTGGATCTATCCCGAACAGGATATCAACCACAGGGAAAATCGTATAATGCCTCACCTCAGCTGTCGCTTCCACGTCTTCTGAGTGATGAGGAGCTATATAATAGTGAAGGGTGTAAGTCCCTCCTAATTTGTTTCTAGTTCATCTTATTCTTCGGGACCGGTTCAACTATTCTCTCCTAATCGCCCAATTACTTCTCGTTATCGTCCAAGGACCATGTCGCAATTTCAAGGTCCTAGAATTGCCATCATCGGCATCGGAAAAGTCGGTGCCGCGGTTGCGTACTCCATTATTCACAAACAGATTGCAAGCGAAGTCCTCGTCCTTGACATCAAGGAGGACTTCCAAGATGCACAGGTTCAGGACTTACGCGACTCGACAAGCTTCGGCATCTCACCGCGTGTCAAGCCCGCGAGTTGGAAAGAGTGCGGACAGTGCGACATCATTGTCTTCACGGGCGGCACAAACCAGAAGGGCGGAGAGTCGCGGCTCGCTCTCGTACAGCGAAACATCTCGGTCATCAAGTCCGGCTTCGAGCAGATGAAGCCCTTTGGCGAAAACACTATCCTGCTGATGGTTACGAACCCCGTCGACATCATGACCTACTTCGCCCTCAAGTACACAGGCCTGCCCCCGAGCCGCGTCTTCGGTAGCGGCACGATACTCGACACGACGCGCTTGAAGGACACGATCGCACAACGGGCCGAGGTGGCTCCCCGCGCGGTACACGCCTACGTCATCGGTGAGCACGGCGACTCACAAGTCATCGCATGGTCCAACAGTATGTAACCCCCAGAGTCGTTTCCTTCCTGTTCAGGCTACTCCTGGAGGTCATAGCCCCCTAAACAAGGCACAAGTACGTCTCAGGAGCATGCGGGGCTCTTGAGGTTTTACTTGACAGAGTGATTACTGACTCTAGCGGTTAAAGTGGCCATCGGTGGAATCCCCCTTGGCCAGGTACTGTCTCTAGATGCCGACGAGAAGCACGCGGTAGCCGAGTTCGTGCGTTTCAAGGCCGACCGCTTGAATAGGGTCAAGGGCGAGACGTCATTCGGTATTGGCGCCGTCATCTCGTCCATCTGCTCCGCGATCGTCCTCGACGAGCGGAATGTGCTGCCGTTGAGTCACTTCCAAGCAGATCACGGTATTTGTTTCAGCAAGCCTGTCATACTTGGCCGAGCCGGTATCCTGAGGACGTTGGACGTGGCTCTGGAAGACGAAGAAGTAGCTTCGTTGGAGAGGTCCATTGCCAAGCTAAAGGGTGTTATTGTTGGAAGTGAGAGCCCAGGGCCAGTGGCTGAGATGAGCAGCAGGCTGTAATAAAGGGGCAGCAAGGAGACAGTCGGCCTTAGGTCGAAGTATTTAATTAGCAATTTATGATATACCTATAGGAGTAGGTGGGTGCTTTCAGGTGCCCACCATCTGGTTAGCGCAATTGCTACACTATACACACCAATGTACGTTGAATGTGACGCTATGTTGGATTTGGAGCCTCAAAATGCATGGAAGGAGGGTCGACCTACGATGGTCTTGCTGGGAACAGGTGGAGAGGTGTTGGTCTAGTACAATCTTGCGTAGAGCGGTGGATCACCCTCTCGAAACATAAAAGGGGGCAGAGGACACAAGCCCATTATCTCTTCTTCCTGCCTTATCAATGTAACGCTTACAAAGAAGGTCAACTGAAGGCATCATGCTATAGGAGTTTTGTACGTACAGACACAACCCATCGTCGGTCGGAGTTAGCCCTTAGTCAGCTGAACTGACGCACCGTGATTGGGCGTGTTCATACGGAATGCATTCCTTCGGATATCTATGGAGCTCTACTCCACGGCAATAAGTCCTCCCAGAGAATCCACTACGTCGCGGTTATAAAGGAGTCTTATGGCCCCTCAGCATCCCAATACAGTCAGCTGTGCTACGTAGGGTAGACTGTCGGCCTTCACGACTCACTGCACATCAGGGCCTTAGTGAAATCATCCGAATCATATCAAAGCTGCCAAGCATGGACGCGCGAGTCCAAAAGGCCATCCAGCAAACTATAGCTCTGCACAAAGACCCTGGATCCGTCCCCTGGAAACCTGATGAGCCCTGGAGGCAAACTCACTACGCATGGGACTCTGAAGAAGAAGCGTGGCAACCGGCACCTACCACCCTCAATCGCAGCAGTAGTCAAGCCTCAAATGCTGCCGAAATCCGCACTCTAGCGCTGTATAGCTGGAACATCGACTTCATGCTCCCATATGCTGAATCGCGCATGCAAGCTGCACTCTCCTACCTCGAGAGTTCAATAGCGCAGCTCCCATCACCGTCCTCGACGGCCGTGGTAATCTTCCTACAGGAATGCATCCCCTCGGATCTGGCGACCATAAGCCGGCAGCCGTGGGTGCGCTCGCGATTCCACATGACAGAGCTCGATACATCGGCCTGGGGCAACGGGGCCTACGGGACCACGACCCTGATCGACCGCGAGCTGGACGTAGTATCGTGTTTCCGCGTGCACTACTCCCAATCGAAAATGGAGCGCGACGCGCTCTTCGTAGATGTCGCTCTACCTAAATCCCCTACTCAATCTACATCAGGGCCGGGAAACCCGAAAAACCTCCTCCGCCTATGCAACACGCACCTCGAATCCCTGGTCCCAGTCCCCCCGCTGCGCCCAGCGCAGATATCCCTCGTGAGCACATTCATGCGCGCCCCCGAGGTATCCTGCGCTGTCGCGGCGGGCGATTTCAACGCCATCCAGCCCGAAGACAGGACGCTGCACTCGGCCAACGGCCTGCGGGACGCGTACCTCGAGCTCGGGGGCGCCGAGGACAGCGCGGAAGGGTACACGTGGGGCCAGCAGGCGCTGCGGGCGTTACGCGAGCAGTTCGGCTGCTCGCGGATGGACAAGGTGTATTTCTGCGGCGGCTTCGAATTGCGGAGTTTCGAGAGGATCGGGGTGGATGTCGAGCTGGGAAAGGAGAAGGAGAGGCAGAGGTCTGGGCTGCTGGCGCTTGGGTTCGAAAAGGCGTGGGTTACGGATCATCTTGGTGTCAAGGCCGTCTTTGACTTGAAGTAACGCTGGTCACCCTAGGAAGCGGTACCGACTTATCCCAGTAGAAGTACTGGTAGGTACAAGTATCATACACTGGCAGCTAGGTGCCGCGGACTGTTCCCTGTATTGATTCTTTACCAAGTCAGTGCCCTGACCAATATAACTCGACACGATAGTTGCCATGCTGCCATGCTGGAAATGTGATATTTGATTGTACCTGTCTTAAGAACACTTCGGCCGCAAACGCATCACATTCAGTAACCGTGAACGAAATTATTGAATAGATTCCAATCCGATTTGATTCTAATTAGATAAAGGAGATTAATGTCGTATGACTTGATGCCTATCACATTACACCTGCTACCCCTATCCATGTTTTACTCCCTTTTAATGCTGCCAAATCGTACACTAAGCGTCGTCTACACCTAAATTCTTGAACAGTCATGTCTCAACATGTGTTAATCTTGCATTTCTACCCTTATTTGGCAAAGTGAAGATCATACCCCAGCCATTTTCTTCGGAGAACTTGCTCCGCGGTCAGGCCTGGGTAGCCATAGGTTAAGGGTAAGAAAAAGTACCAGCCAGCAAACACTATGGCAAGAACCACGCCACATGCGATCCAGGATGGTACCATGCTTTGACCGGCAAATCGCTCACGGGCGGTCATGTGTCGCTGAGGACCAGCCACCCTCTTGCCAGATTTCGCATCCCGGACGCTGGGCTCCTCGACTGAAGGCTCTGCGATGAAAACAAATTCGAGCAATGCGCCTACTATCAGACAAGATGCTAGATGAGCGGGGAGGTAGTGGTGCAAAAAGAGCTGGCGACCCATTAGGTAGAATGGGAAGTAATGAGTAGCCCAAGCGAGGAAGAAAAAGCCTGTCGAGTTGTAAAGTCTTGAGCGAGTGCCTGCATACATGTTAGAGTTTATGGATTTCAAGATAAGAACAAAGACTACGTACGATGATCAAGGGCATCAATGCCACGGCGAAGGGAAACCTGGTCGGCGCCGATGATGCCAGCATACACGGCAATCAGACTGCTAGCAATCCACCAACCAAGTGGGTTGCCGAGGAAGTAGATTTGCTGCCGTGTATCATTCTGAGTCCAGAAGCTGACACCTCGAAGAAGGAACGGCCACTGGAAAGGTTGACTGGCGTATGGGTGACTGCTAGTTAGCTGGCTGTTATGCCAGAACATGGAACGCTGTAGCTCGAACCACTTCCTAAAGAAAGGTAACGGTTTGACCTTGCGTTCTACCTTGGCGCGTCTAGGCGAATCTTCGGGGACAGAGGGGACATCTTCAACAAGCCAGACGTTGGAACTGGGAGCAATCTGCTTGTTTCCATTGATTTCCTGCTGTTTATGACCCCAGTCAGGTAGGGGCTTTGTATGTGTCCACATGGCTACCTTGCTTGGGTTGTGTATGAACTTGAAATGACTGGCGATGCTCTTGAATTCCTGGTTCTGCTTGCCACCTTCAATTCGGACTTCAAATAAGGTGTCGGCCGCACGGCTGCCATAGGCATCTGCAATGGAGACAGTAGTGAACTCTTGGTTGGTGGGGTAGTATGGAGATGCCACGTCGTGGGATAACAGAATGGTGTCAGTAACGAGGTGGCGAAGCCTAACGAGATCGTGGTTCTTAATATGGTGGCCCATAACCTGGTCATCATTGACCGGAAGAATTTGCCAATAATTGTTGGTATCATTGTATGGGTAACCGGTAACCTGCTGGCCTTGACTAGACACACGGCCATCATCATATCGCAGAGGATACTTGGCTTCGTGACTGTGAAGGAAAGCCTTAGTTTCTTTGTGGCGAATGGTAATAGTATCATAGTAGTCAATGGTTATAGCGTTAGCAGTCAACATGTTATCCGACAGAGTCTCTTGGAACTCGGGGGTCATGAAGTCATCGCCGGGTCCAGAACGGGTAAGAATGGCGAAGTGAACCTGGAACCAGAATAGGTAGAACAAAAAGGGCAGTATAATCAGACCTACTGCTCGGGCAGCGAAATGATAGCCGAACTGGGTAAGAGTCAAGGCACCACCAATTCGCTTGACGTTCAGAAGCTCCCAGAGATCAATAATCACAGCGGAGCCAATGGTAATGAAGGCGAACAGGCCAACATACTTGGTGGACATGTCGCATGAGAGGGCAAAGCCAGTCAGGATCAGCCACTTCCACCACTTGCGACTAAACGGCTCATGTCTTAGCTTGTAAAACTTGATGTAGCAGAGGAGACTGCAGGCCATGGCCAAGACCAGGGTAGCATCTAGCAATATCAGTCGGGTCTGGCCAATGTGGGCGTTGTCGAGGAGAACAAGGCCGGCGGCGACGATGCAGGCGGGCAGACTATAGGCGGATTCCCACATGATCAAGAAGACGACCGAGACTGTCAGGGAGCCGAGAAGGGCGGGCATAGCACGAAAGGCCACGTAAGGGACTTTGTTGGAGATGTAAGAATCGCCAATGTTCTCGAAGTGGAAGTGGCCATCGTAGCCAACGAGCCATCCCATCAGGGCAAACAGGAGCTTCCCGAAGGGAGGGTGGACGTCGAAGAAGTAGGTTCTCTCGAGGTAATATGAGGCGAACTGTAGTCATCGGGGATATCAGTTAGATAGGGGTCTCTCGTGTAACCAACATCAAGCAGTAGTTGGAAGATAGATTTTGACCGGGCAGCAGTCAGCTCACCTTGCCGAAGTGGACTTCGTCAAACACAACCTCATTCGGGTGGCTAATGCCCCAGAAACGGGTCAAGAAGGCGAGAGCGGTGATGGCAGTGAAGGCGATCCGGTAGCTCAGCTCGGAATTGGACTTGGTGGTGAGCTTCCGGGCTGGTGGCTTGACAGCGACAGCGACAGGGTCAGTGTCGACGTCAGAGCCAGCAGCACCGGGTTTCTTCTTTGTAGAGGCGGGAACATTGCGCTGGCGCAGACTTCCCTGGGGAGTCGACGACATGGCGGGGGTCCTCGCGGGTCGACGGGGTCGAGTGGGTGAGGAGGAGAAAGGATGTGATGTTGAGTATGGGAGATGGGAACTGACTGAAGCATCAGCTAATTCGAGAACGTGTTCCTAAGAGAGGTTATGCGTCTCCCAGCTCTCGGGGTACCTGGCTAGCTGATTATATGTGGGGCTGCTGCCAGTAGCTCCACTGCAGCGCACTACCAGGTACCTAAGATAAAGGAGCTTGTTGCCACTTATCGATTCCAGTCAGCCAATAGATTAAGACAATTAATTCAGTTGAGGGCCCGTTTCGTTGATTGGACCAGCTGAACCATCTACGTGTTCATATCAACTTTCAAAACGCATTAGGTGCATACATGCTGTAGGTTTTTCAGGAGTTAATTGCAGAGGTCTTAGGGACCCGGGCGACTGCCCGAGTACTTGTTCTACAGCCCTCAAAGTAGATGTACACCTAGTAATGGAACGCATACTTGAACAATCTATAAATAGTTACCAACTTTAACCCTCGTAAACGGTCATTATAAGAAGCGATTGCAACACTAAGCACATAGATGGAAATTTATATAGCGAGCCTGGACCCAAGATTTGGTGGTTTTAATATAGGCAAAGCTAAACGTGCTATAGTATTTACACTAAATGTGTTGTAACCGGGTGTTTCTATCTGCGTGCTACTTGGTTAGAATCTTGTTTACACTATATATACTAAAAAACACACCCAAAATCAATAGAATATATTTTTACCTAATAAAAATCTAATGCTTTTAAGATGCTAAGTCTATATTTATTTTATTACTATTAGATTAGAATCTTGGTTATATTATAAATACCAAAAATTATACTAAAAATTAATAAAATATATAGATATATGATTTAAGTCTAATTTAATTATTTTTTTCTTATAGAAATAGTAAAACTAAGGCTAAAAAAGTGTTAAGTTAGCCGATTTCTAGTGTTTTAAAGTCTCTAGAACAATAATTTTACAGGTAAATCGCTAGTAAACGTGTCTTTCTTAAAACGAGGGCTTAATTGCTAGACTGGCTGCTTTACTAGCCCTTTTTTCTAGAATTAAATCGCAAAGGAATCTATAGATCTTTATCCTAATAGATGTAGAAGTTATTATTATAGCCTTTATTGCTAGCAATAATAATCTTAGACTGCGTTAAGGCTGTTTTAATACTCGTAATACTTGCTAAGGCATTTATAGCCTTGTTATTACTTGATTTAAAGGGGTTGTAATCTGGGTTACTAAGAGTCGGTTTTTTAGTATAAACTACGGTTTTTAGCACTTTCTGTTGCTAGTATATCGACTAGACCGCTTTTACTATTGATAAATACGTAGTTAACGATACTTTTGTTTGTAAACAAGCCTTATGTGCTAGCGGTACTTTATTGAGTTTCTACTCTAAACACTGCTTTTTTAAAGATTTAGGATAGCTATAGCTTAAGTCTAGAGGTTGTAAAGCTTGCCGCTAGTATTAGTTTATACCTTAAGCTTTAAGGCTTATAATAAAGTATATACTGTAGAAGTAGTCAGCTAACAGGCTTAATCTTTAAAAGGTCTTATATTATAATAGTTTTGGCAATAAAGGCGCTATCCCCTTTTAGCTTACGTTATTAGTATTAGAACAAATTGATCTTAATGCTAGTTATTTTTATAATATTATTATTATTATTATTACTTTTAATTTTTTTTTAAATCTTATAGTAGTAAAAGAAGCTATATTGCCCTTATATATTATATTAATATAGTAGCAGCCTTTATAGGATTAGGTTATTAAGATAAGGTAAAAAACGCTATACTTTACAATATTTAATTTGTAGTAGATTAAATGCCTTCCTTATATATATTAAAGGGATATTTCTAGCTTATATTATATTAGTAATACTTTATTGTAGTTTAATCTATCTTAAAGCAAAGGTATTAGTAATGCTATTAAACCTTTAAATTGAGAGCTAGTGGAGTGTTATATTTAAGGCTATTAAATCTATTTTACTTTACAAAAAGAGTAGAGACTTTAGTATATAATAAGTAGACTTTGTTAGTAATATAGTTTATATGCTATAATTATAGTATTATAAAGTATCACGATCGGGTTGTTTAGCTTTATAGCATTTTATTAATTTTATAGACAAAGACTTAAAAGTGAAGAAGAAGGGAAAGAAAACAACAAACTACTATACAGGTGTATAGGCATATATATTTGAAAATTTATATATAGACCTACGTTGTTATCGATAAGTGTTTATCAATAAAGCTAGTTTATAAGCTTTGTAACGCAATCGTCACACTTCCTCTTACTAAAACTAAGACTTAGTTAAAAGACGAGTCGAAGTTATTTATATTGTCGTACTTTTATTAGTAATCCTCTTTTCTTAGGTATATTGTTATCTAGGTAATTTCTAGCGAATTTGTTTGCAGCAGCAGCTCTTATCTAGTCTTGCAAGCACTTAAGAGGTCTTAGTACAGTTAGATATTTATTATAAAAGTTTTGCAATTTTACTAGCGCATTTTTGAAGTTTTCTGTATTATACTATGTGTTGTCTAGGTTATATTCCTACTAGTTAATTTAGTATTATAACATTTAGTGCCTTCTAGTAGTCCTTAATTAGAATACGTTTTTGACTTCCTATTTAGCTTCTCTATTTATTTCTTCTACTTTAGGGAAAGGTTATATTTATTATAGTAGTAGGTTTTTGCTAGCTTTTTTTAAATAGTTAGCATAAAATAAGTTCTTTATCTTATAGCTTTCTAGTAGGTTAAGTATAAAACTGTAACCTTTTTTTTAAAAAATTTCAAAAGGTCTTACCTATTAGGAGTTTAGTTTTATTATTAGGCTTGCTATAAAGAATTTTTTTTTTTTAAGAAAACTTTATTTATAACTCTAAAGTCTATAAAGCATCTCTTTTTATTAGCTTATATCTTTTATTTTTTTAAGTTATAATAGCTATTTTTTAGGCTTTATTTTATATTACTTTAGTTTATTTGATTAGTTTTTTAGCTAGTTTTTTAGGGGGGGTAGTTTTTTCTATATTAGATAGTAGTAGGCTTAAAGGGTTTTAGGTATTATTTCCTAGTAGTATTTTTAGTAGTAATATATTAATTAATAAGTACTAAGATAAATTGTAGGCAAAGTCGAGGGCTAATAGGAAGTTGCTTTAGTTATTTTAATACTTATTAATATAAAACTTTAACTATTAGTTTAATTTCTAGTTTATTAATTTAATAGCACTTTAGGTTTGCAGGTAAAGAGCGCTAGTATATTAGTATTTGGTTTTAGTAAGTTTATTAATCTTATTTATAAATTAGGATATAAATAGGCTTATATTATCTAATATCTATATTTTTAGTAAGCTTAGGATCTTATAGGCGTATCTAAAGTATTAAGCTGCTAGCTTTTTTACTATATCTGTTTTATAACCTAGTATACTAATTAAAACCTAGCTAAACTTATAAACAAAAGCCTAAATATAATTATAGCCCTATTTATCCTTAGGTATTAATTTCCTATCTACAACTATATGTTTTTATACTTAGTTAGAAATTAGTAATAAGTATAATAAATCTAAGGTCTTATCTCTTAATAACTTATTTTGTTAACAGTTATAATAGTTACAAATATATTATTAAACATTTTATTTAAAGGATAGCCAGTAGTAATCTTATTTAATAGCTTTAATATACTTATTTTATCCTAGATATACAGCAATAACTAGGTAGTAGGCTTTTTTAATTAAAGCTATTTACAAAAATATAGTTCTATTAGATGTAGTTTTAAGGATAATAAGTTTATAATTTCTAAGTCTTATTTTTTATTTTTCGTTTTTTTATTAAATAAAGTTTACTAAATTAGCTTCTCAAAGTATTTTAATATCTAGTTTTACTTTAGCAATTAGTCCTATAATTTTATCAGGTAGAATTAAAGCGAGGTTTTTTTTTTTAGCTTTTTTTACTTTTATTATAAGTAGGTCTACAGTCTTCTAAAATAGGACGTCTACTATTATATTTTCTTTTCTAAATTAGTATTAAAATATAATATTAAAATTTAAAAAAAAGTTAGCTTATCTTACCTGCTAAATAAATAGAATCTTTTTATTTAAATAGTAAATTAATATTTAATAATTAGTTATAATAAAGAACTTAGCTCCTAGAAGTTTTAAGTAATAAGATTCTAAAGTCTAAACTATTGCTAAAAGCTTTTAGTCTTATATAAGGTAGGCTTTTTTAGCTAGTGATATAGTTTTAAAGTAATAGCTTACTAGCTTCCAGATTTTATCCTTTTATTATTAATAAATAGTACCTCTAGTTATATTCTTTAAAGTATTAGTCTTAACTTGTATAGGTTTTTTAGGTTAGAAGAATGTTAGTATAGGTGCTTTATAAGTTAACTTCTTTATTTTTTTAAATGCTTCTTTTTATTTATACCCTCTAACAAAAGGGGCATCTTTCTTTAGTAACTAACTTAATAGTTTAGCTATATTGCTCACATAATAAGTAAACATTCTAATAAAGTTATATAAACTTAAAAATAATTTAATAGATTAGGTAGTAGTTAAATTTTTAAATTTCTAATTTATAATAGCTTCTATCTTTTTAAGATTAACTCTAATTTTTTTTCCTACTTTTAAAACAATACCTAAATAGTTAACTAAGGTAATATTAAATTAGGACTTTTTAATATTATTTTAAAGCTTAATATTATATAATCGGTAAATAATTTCCTTATAATATGCCTAATATTCCTTTTCTATTTTAAAATAGATTAGGATATTATTAGTATAAGTATTAGTAAACAGATCTAAGATTTTATATAACTATATATTAATAAAGGTCTACTACTAAGCTAAACCAATCTTTAATCTAAAAGGTAAGACTTTCTATTAGTAAACGCCTTATTAGGTTTTAAAAGTGGTTAAGTACTTTAAATCTAAAGCTATATATAGGCAATAAAAAGCTTTTATAATATTTAGTTTTAAATAATGTTTAGCTTAGCAGCTGTTATAAATTATACCTTAAAGGTCTAGTGCAAGTACTACTCTATCTTTAAGGTATTTATTTCTTTAATAATAATTAATATAAAACCTTTTCTTTTCTAAGTAAGGTTTTAGTATAAATAGGACTAGTACTATATTAACTTTTTTATAAAGTTCTATAAAGCTGTTTACTAATAGTTAGTTAATAACCTCTTTTTCTAAGGGTAGGTATTTAATAGGTATACAATATCTAGGTAGTCTAGACAAAGGTAAATTTCTAACTAGCTTAAAGACTATATTAAAACTAAGTCTTAATAAGGGTAACTTATTAGCTTGTTTTTTAAAAAAGAAACCTTTTAAATAGGCTAATAGTTTTAGTAATAGTTTTTTAACTAGTTTAATATAAAATAGGTCTTTTTCTAGTAGGAAAAGTATATAGTAGCTTATAAAGGTCTTTTATAAGTCTTTAGGTTTTACTAAATTAATTAGTAGGTTTAGTTTAACAAATTTAATAGGTATTAGTTTAGTAGGTAGGGTGGTATTTAACTTCTGCTATTTCCTAAAATAGGGGTAAAATTTAATTTTTTGTATTAATTATTTAATAATTTGGTTATTTGTTAATAGTTTGTATTTTTTTTTATTTTTCTTTTTTTTAACTATAAAGTTAACTAAGTTTTATTTATTTCTCTAGAGGATTATATACTATTTCTTAAAGGCTTAGTCCCTCTTATTTATATCTTTTTAGATAGTAGGGTTTATTCTCCTATTATACTTATTTTTTTAAAAGATTTCTATAGTCGGCAAGAATTAGGCAAAAGGTAAAGAGTTTTCTAGCCAAATAATTTATTATTAGGCGCAGTCTAATAAAACCTTATATTAAGCTAACTATAGTAGGCCAATTATAATGTTATAGCTAGTATTAGTAACCTAGAAAACTTAGTCTCTAAACTAATGTTTATTTATTTCGAAGTTGGCAAATAAATACTAATAAATAGTATTAGCAGATTATTTTTAGTAATTACTTAGGATTTAAAGTCGGTCTAAGTTAATTAAACAAGCTTATAGTTATTAATAAGCTCTTTTTACTAATTTACAGCTTATTATTAAATAATATTAAGCTCTAATATTATATAGTATAGTAGTTTTTATACTAAGATTATTAATTTATATTTATATTTTGCACTTAAATTAAGTCTTATCTTGTTTTTTAATTACTTAGGCTATAAATAGCAACTAGATTATTAAAAAGTCTTCCGATAGTCTAGTTAGTTTTCTAATTTATTTAAATTAGAAGAGCCATTTTTAATAGTAATAGCTTCTTCTTATGTTTTTTTTATAACAGCTACTTTTTTATAATTAAAACACTTAGTATACTTATATCCTTTCTTATTATATTAAAAGCAAATATTATTATTTTAATAGACCTTCTTTTTTTTTTTAATTAGTAGTTAGTTAAAACTATTACTAGTAATATTAGGGGTAGTAGTCTTTTTAGTAAAAGTAATCTTCTAGTTTATTAAGGTCTTATTATTAAAATTATTACAGGTCAAATTCTTCTTCTATTAACACTTAAAATAGTATTTATAATTATACACTACTTTAGTAACTTTATTATAAAAGCGTTTATATAATAATAATAGATTTATTAAAGCTTTAAAAATTTCTAAACTTAGGTTAATATTTAGATATTTCTATAAGATCTAAGACTAATTAGATTTAAGCAGCTTAGCTTTAGCAGCCAAATTATTAAACTAGAAGATAAACTAATAAATGTTTTTATTAGGTTTAAAATAAAAGTTATCTAATTTATTTTAAGCTTAAGCTAATTAATTTAGGTTATAATACACAGTTTTTAAAGCTTAGATTATCTTAGCTATACTACTATAAGGTTAAATAATAGAGCAAAAACAGGTTTTAAGTAATTTCTCAGTATTGCTTTAAAGCAAAGATATAAGGTATTATATACAACTTTTCTTAATATAATAAGTTAATTTGTTTTTTTTAAGTTTATTAGCAACTTTGCTAATCTAGTTGTTAAATAGGTTTTTATTTTTAAAAAAGCTTTCTAGGTTAGATCTATAAGCTTTCTCTTTTTTACCATACCTAGGATTATAAAAGGTCACATTTTAAAAATTTGCACTAATAGTCTAAAAGCTGGCTATATAGCTATACCTATAAGTTAAAACTAAGTTCTTTTAAAAGCGCTTTTAATAATGCTTTTCTACTAGGGTATATTTTTATTAAGGATTTAGTTATATCTAAGTTAATTATCTAATTAGTTTTAGAGCACTATAATTTATACTTAGATAGCAGCTAGCATATTAGCAAGGTTAGGCTCTAGTTTAACTATAGTTAGAAATTTAACTTCTTAGGTTAGTTAAAAGGTCAGGTCAGGTTTTAAGTTTAAAAATTCTTAGTAGTCATCTAATTTAGATTTAACTTTGTCTAATTCCTTAATTAATTCAAGTAGGTAGTCTATAAATAGGTCTCTCATAGAAGATAAGTCAAATGCAACATATAAAGCTAATCTAGCTAAATGTTTTAGGTTATTAATCTTAACTAGGGTTTTAAATATAAGAATAATCTACAATTATACTAGTCTTAGTCTTATTAGGTATACTAGTTTAAAGTCAAGTATATAACAATAGTAGATTATATAGTTAATTAAAAATTACTACTATAGCAATTAAAAGGAAAAGGAAGGTATAGCATATTTCTTAAGCGCTTGTTAGCAAGGAGAAGGACTTTCAAGTAATATTACGATCAGGTTATTTAGCTTTATAGCATCTTATTAATTCTATAGACAAAAACTCGAAAGTAAAGAAGAAGGAAAAGAAAATAATAAACTACTATACAGGTGCGTAGGCATATATATTTAAAAATTTATATATAGACCTACGTTATTATCGATAAGTGTTTATCGATAAGGCTAGTTTGTAAGCCTTATAACGCGATTATCATATAAAGTATAGCAATTTGCTTACTCTTTATACCTTAAAAGGTAAGTCTGCTAAATATATTAGATATAGTCCTCTTAATTATAGCTAAATTGCTTTACTAATAGTTTTTAAGCACTGTTAAATTTAGCTTTAGTTTGCAAATAAATTATATGTGCTTAGTAAAAAAATAAGCTATTAAGCATATTTGGCATATGTTTAGGTAAGAGATTAAGCTTAGGGATAATTCTTTGTGCGCGGGAGTAGCTAGTAAGTATAATAGTAATATTATTAGTTTTGGAATTTTTAGCATTATTTTAAAGGTTTTAAACCTTCTACTTTTACTTAATTTGTAAGATAATATTTTTATTAATATAGAAAATGTAAATCTATTATTAAATAGCTAGAAATTTAAAAGCTAAAGCATTTTTAAGTTTTATATTATAATCTGTAATAAAAATAGTAGAAAGATAAATAGTAGGATAGATTTTAAATAAGGTGTTAAAGCTCTTTATAAACTATTTATAATTATTATGAGTTTTTTTAGGTAATAGAGTAAAGGCTATAGGAATTGTATGGCTAGTAGGTGTAGTTTTTATAATAATAGCTAATAGTAAGTTAAATTTGTTAATATGATAAGTATAATTTATATTTAATATTTGAGGCTATTTTAACTATATAAAAATAGAGTGGTAATAGGTTTAGAAATAGGCTGAAAAATAAGTAGTTTTATTAAGCAAAGGGCTATCTTTATATATAAATAGCGCTTAGCTATTATTATTATATTCTATAAGCTTATAAAGAAAGGCTTTTATTAATATAAAGCTATTTAGTTTAACTAATTGATATTTTTATATAGTATTAGTATATCTTATAGGTTATAATAATATTGGGAAAGGTGGATTTAAGAGATTTGAAGATTTGGCTAGCCTTTGTGCTAGTCTTATATAGCCCCCAAATATAAAATAAATGAGTTTTGGTAAGCTAACAGTTAAAAAGGTCTCTATAAAGCAATTCGTTACTAAAATAGGTATGTATATTATTTATTACGTAAAGCTTAAAGACTTAGCCGGAGAGGCTTTTTTAAAACAAAGATATAGTGCCTTGCTAAATATAGCCGATTTTCTTAAAAAAGCGCGCCTTCCGACTAATAATATAGTTAGCCTTTAGAATAGGCCCTTAGTTATATTTAATTATATAGTAAAATAGCTTGCCGTTTTTATAGTTGCTAGCGTTGCACTTTACGATGCTATACCTATAGTTATGTATATAGCGGCAGAGAGAATCCTATAACGCCTCTACTGAGTCTGTAGGTAGCCTACCGTTAGGACCGCTTTTAGGTAGGTTTAAAATGGATTTTAAAGCTGAAAAAGGCGCTAGATTAAAAGATTGTAAGTCTGGTATTATGATAATAGTTAAAAATCGATAAAATTAAAGGCGTTAAGGGTGTTAGAGATAAGTAAGTGTTAAAGGCGTTAAAGGTGTTAAAGGTGTTGAAGGTGTTGAAAGTAGGTGGCCGAAGGTTAGTGGGTTGGAAGGTAGGTGGCGGTAAATATATAGTAGGTAATATACGCTAAGCTAGGTGGCTGGTACCTAAAGCTATATGATTATAGCACACTTAGTGTGGATACTATAGTACGTTTAGCTTCGCCTTTTAATATATGCACGTCTTCTGCTGTTTATTATGTCCGTCTAGATTAGGTATAAGAGGGAGCATGGGTATAAAATATTGATTATACCACTACCTAGTACTATGTATGTACTGTAGATCCGCATAGTACCGACAATTTATTGATGGTCAAGTCCCTGGATCCATAAAGTGGGCTGAAAAGGTAGGTACCGGGTAGGTTAAGTAGGTACCTACTTGCAACCTCCACTAGCCCTCAGTCCGACAACGGACGCCGACACAACCTCCGAGGCATCAATCAAACCTGTAGCGTCTCTACCCTACGTCAACTCTGACATAGGAGCAGCACTGATTTTTATTCGTATCAATGTCAATTCCTCGCAGGATATTTTCCACGTCTCCTCGGTTGATTCAATCAGTAAACCGATTCGTGCATCCCTTGCTAATCTCTCGAATCCCCTCCGTCACCGCCTTTACCCCAATTCGCACAATGGCCGACATGACTCCGGTTTTCAGCAAGGACGCAGCCCCTCGTAAGTTATGCTATTCCATCACAGCTACTAGTTACCGTTTGATTGACTAACAAATGCTTATAGCTGCGGGCCCTTACGTATGACCATCATTTCCATTATCCTGCTCTGAGAATTGGTCTAACATGATGTGGGAAATAGTCCCATGCTATCAAGACGCCTACCGCCATCTACTGCTCCGGCTCAATCCCGATGGACTCACAGGGTAACCTGATCCAGGGTTCCATCACCGAGCAGACGACCCAGGTCTTCAAGAACCTCAAGGCTGTCCTGACAGAGGCTGGCTCGAGCCTCGACAAGGTCGTCAAGGTCAACATCTTCTTGGCTGACATGAGCTCCTTCGCTGAGATGAACGAGGAGTACGCCAAGTGGCTGACACACAAGCCCGCTCGAAGCTGTGTCGCAGTGAAGACGCTTCCTAAGAACGTCGATGTTGAAATTGAATGCATTGCTCTGCCTTGAAGTTAACTGACGAAGTTGTTACGGCTGGCGATTGGACGTATGGTGCATGCTGTATGGGGAGGACTAGAAATGTTCCAAATAGGGGTGCATCCATTCGAGACATCATATGAGTCTACCGAGATCTGTCACAACAGCTCCTCATTGTCGGGCTGACGTCAACTCCCTAGTGCTAGCGCCGTAGCCGATGCTTCACTTGAGTCATGAGAGTTGCTGATTTGGAAAAGAGCAATCGAAGAAATAGAACCTCATCCATTTTGGAAACATCTAAAGCCTTCATTTTGTAAGCCATGATGTGACAAAGCCGTGAATAGGCATGGTCATCGACTCCTAGCAATTCACACTTTAATACTACCATACCGAATGCTATCGAAAAGGATATAAACTCTTATGCGCCGCTAAAATGACATGTACGACGATAGCCACTGGAGAACTCGAAGCCCCGTCTGCTCCCCTATAAATAAGCCAGTGACCGGAGGGTCGAGAGATAGTTCGCCAAAGTCTTACCCTACCTAGTATTTGAGTAGGTACCCCCTACTCCAGCCGTGGATATCAATTTTTCCTTCCCAGCCATTTATTACTACTCCACTGGCCATTTCTCATCCCCGCAATTGACCCCATCGTCAGCGCCATCACCAGGGTCATTGCAGATGGTGTCGCAATTGGAATCAAAAGGATCGACCTTGAGACCCAAAGAGTATTATTAGTTGAATAGATCACATCTCAGACCCAAGCTCCTTCTGCCTTGCATGAAAGTTCCATATTCATAGGAAACCCATATCTCACCCAGGGAGCCTGTATGCCGTCGTCATCCGTGTCATGTAGCTATACACCAGCTCGAGAAGGCTTTGATTCCTGGAGGGATCCATCTTGGACATGGCCTTAGAAATGCCACGCTCTGGCGAACGACCGAGACCTGCGTGCACTGACAAGGCAGACTGCCCTTCGGGAGCACCATAAAGCCCAAAGGGCTTTAAGACGGACGAGATTTGGGTGACGGGCGACCCCCGGATGGCGTCACCCCCGGAGGTGGTTGGGATCCGCAGCAAGTCCAGCAAAATTAAGTTCATCTCTTGACAGAGGTCTTTCGGGGCTTTTACAGAAGTCATCAGTTAGTCTGAGCACAACGAGACTCGCGGAGCATACGAGGCGGTGCCTCCCAGCAGGGGCTAAATTCAAGCGAAGTGGCAGAGGTTTTGGGCACAATCTATGCGTCATGTCGCCGAGGATGTATCAATGGGATGTTGTCCATGAAGCCTCATCAGTAACGCATGAACACGGCGGCTCAACACCTTCCAGTGCCATAGCCCGTAGCAATGCCAGCTTAAGGCCGTCAAGGGCACCTTAATAAACCTCAAGTATATCCTAGTATTCCACTGGGGGGGCATTTTAAGCTGAAAGTCTGTTTTACAATCTAAATAAATGATCTTGAGGGTCGGGTAGATTACATAGGTATATGTAGTCGTCGCTAGGTTAAAGAGAAGAGAATTGTGTCGCCCCTGGCCCCATGGCGAGCGAGCTGCTCGATAATACCCCAAAAGACATCGTTAAGAGGCAGAAAGCTGCCACGCCGCTTGGGAATCGACTTGGAACTGCTGAAGAGGTCGTACATGTTGTTTCTAGTCTAGCTGGGAGAGATGGTGCTTAGATGATGGGACAAGTTATCAGTGCTAGTGGAGTGAGTGTGATTGATTTCTAAGTATTGTGACTACCTATGTACCTAACTAAATAGTCTCTAACGGCGTTTTAGGGTTGAGTGGTCTATTAACTCGACTAGTATGTCACTATGCTAGTTCGCTGGCGGTATTGAATTCAAACAACGACAAACACTAAGATTCAGAAGTGAGAGTATATGCCATCATCAAAGATGAGGGTTAACTATGGCTTTGACCACCACGACACCTCCGATACCTGCTAAGAATTGAGACCACCAATCAGAGGTTTCTAAAGTTGTACTCTACTTAATTCGATAGCTAAGCCACATCAAGGCTATACCTAATCTAGCAGATTTGTATACAATTTCTTGATGATCCTAAGCTTTACCATGTAAATCAGATCATGGTAGTAGTACAATATTTAACGGCTGACTTAAAATGGGTCTGCAAAGCCCCAGAGGTTTCGTGGCGGTCAAAGGGATATATCTTCAGGAGGTTTGCAAGGTACGGGCAACGCCCCCCATCCCATACCGCAGGAGCTAGCGGTAGGCATATGTCTTATAGCAAATCAAATTACTCAACGAAAGCAAAGGGTAACTAGATAAGTTGACATGGTAAAAGCATATCTATTGCGTGAGCATAGGGCTCAAAGGTCACCAAGACCGCCGACGTGGTTTCAGTGCCGACGGACAAATGTTTCAACAGGCAACAAGAGCGAAGATAATTGGGGGTTCGGGAAGTGGGGTTTGACATTATAGACAGGGTACACGAGCCGGGAGCCTGCAATGTATGAGTACCTATCACTAGTAACACGAAGATAGATTATTGAGAGATCAGATAAGTAGCTTGACAATCTAGCTTAGTATTTGATTGGTTCCTGGTGTGTGGACCTGTTCAAGTCAAGCAGAGCAATGAGAGGACGATCCGAGACCCATTATTTTGGTTGGGTACAGGGCAGATAGAAAACTCCGGTAACCACAACGCAAATGTACATCGTTTCATGCTTCGTAGTATCCTTTTAAACCCCATGAAAGCTTCGTGACCTTGAAGACCCGGTTTTTCTCTACTTATAAGTCTCGAGCCACTACTATTAGCAGATCTACACAATCGAAGCTCAAGATCGTCAAGATTTTCCCTATGCACTCTACAAAGATGGTATAAGTCACTGTACCTATCGTTATCAGCTTAAATAAGTGACAACCGCAAGAGGCCTTGATTGGCTGCCTATAAATCTTGGCAGGTCACGGAGCTTTCGTGGCGTTTAAAAGGATATTATAAGTCAAAGTCCCTTCTTTGAAGCATAGTAAGTAGCCCTCTGATCCGAGAAATCCATACCTTCGGAACCGAATATGATTCGTTCATGAAAGAAACCTCATCTAACAAGTTTAGTCACCGATGTATCTGCTCGTGCGATTCACTGCCACAGGCTCCCCACTTACAATGGAACTTATAACGGAGTAGAGTCTGTCTTTCACCAAGTATAGTTTGTAGCTCTTCGAGTAGAGAATAAGAGAGTGCATTGTGATTTTAACGATATTGTGACATGAAAGTCGTTGCCTACACTACAGCGAGGAGGCTATGCAATGGTGGATAAATGTAAAACTAAAGACAGGGTCATCATCTTGCTCCTTTGATAACAGTATATAATCTCAGAACGTTTCCGCCAAAGGTCTCGACATGGCCTTGAACTTCACATTCATCCTGCTAGTAAGCTTCGCTAACTTCTCAGCTGAAATGTTTTCGACAAAGTTCCTACTCCTTAGCAGCGTCTCAACCGGGGCGTTAGCTAGTGCAACTCTCGCTGCTGTCTCAAAGCTCCCAGTCGTATCACTTTCCGAGGGAGCTTCTTGTGCCTGTTCGCAGCTTATGACGCAATACGGCCCCGAAGTATTGGGTGTCAACTCGACGAGTTATACTGCTGAGGCCACTAACTACTGGGACGTACGAGCTAATCTTTCACCGAGCTGCATTTTTCTCCCGACCGATGCCGACCAAGTTGCCAACGCCGTCGCAATCATCTCTTCGTGTGGTGCTCAATTCGCTATCCGTGGAGGAGGCCACATGAATGTACTTTTTAAGCCTGCTCAAAACTATTGATTGCTCTCGCTAATCTGTTCGGCTCTAGTATCCGGGATCTAACAACATCAACGGTGGTGTTCTACTTGCACTCAATAACCTCACAGGTATCAAAGTCAATAGCAACAATATTACCAATGATTCTTCTACTGTTGAGCTGGGACCGGGAAATCGATGGGTTGACGTTTATAGTGCCTTGGAGCCTTACGGTCTATACGCGGTTGGCGGGCGACTAAAGACGATCGGTGTACCAGGTCTTTCGCTGATTGGCGGCTTCCACTATTTCAATAACAAGTACGGCATGACAATGGACCAGCATGTCAGCTACGACGTCGTCCTCGGCAATGGCACACAAGTTGTCGCAAACGCGACCTCGAATCCCGACCTCTTTTGGGCTCTAAAGGGCGGTGGTAGCAACTTTGGCATTGTCACCAAATTCACAATGAAGGCTTATCGTATTCCGCTCGTCAGTACGACTGTCCAGACCTTTAACGAGTCTGGTGTTGAGGCCTTTATCATTGCTACGGTTAACCATGCCAGCAACAACCCTCCAGATGTTGCAGCGGGCAGTGTCATTAGCATTTCATATAACGCTACGACGAAGGATGTCTCTGCCTCCTTATTAGGCGTGGAGAATAGCTCTATCTCACCACCATCGCGATTTGCCAATTTCTCAGCCATCCCATCTGAAACGACGATTAACAGGATCATTTCACCCGCTGAGTGGCATTCCCAACTGGAGAGCCCTAACCAATTGTTCCGGTAAGTAATGCACCCGATCCTAATTGCGCCGATTGTCCCAAGTATCCCTACACTAACTATTATAAATAATAGTGTCCAATTCGCTCATAAGACCATGAAGCCGGATGCCAATCAGCTTTACACGATATTCAAGGCTTGGAAAGACGCAGTAGACAAGATCAGTGATGTTGAGGGTCTATACCCAACATTCGTCATGAACCCGGTATATGCTAGTTCTGCGACCCCTGCCAACACGAACGGAATTGGTAACGTCTGGGGCCTATCCGATGACCAGTCATACATAAGTAAGTCTGCCTCGATTATCATCTGGAAGGAAGTTATCACAGCGTCACTGAAACTAACTTGAACCTAGTTTGGCAACTATCCACCGGCTGGGCCAACGCCGAGGATGATCTGCGCATGAGCAATTGGGCGACCTCGTTTGTGGATTACTGGCATTCGGTTAATAAAGACCTTGGTCTCTCGTCCGAGTTCATTTACATGGGAGATGCTTCTGAGACGCAGGATCCGTATCCTGGATTTCCGTTGGAAAATGTGCAGAGAATGAGAGATGTTCGAGCAGCTTACGATCCTCTGGGGGTTTTTTCTCGCTTGAACTGGGGTGGATTCAAGTTATCTGTCTAAGCTTCTGCAAAGAGTATCCTAGGATACTGCTCTGATGACTTGGAGGCTGATTCTTATTGGGGGGAGCATGGCTACTTTTGTCAGTACCTCTAGTTATTGCGAGGTGGCGGCGATACGTAGAAGCATTATGCGCTGCAACGCCCTAAAGAGCCCATCGGTGCAGGCCATTTCAACCATTGGTGAAGAATGCATTCCTTGCGTGATTGACTAATCTATTGGAGGAACAATTTCATTCTTCTTGCCGATCGTAGACCTAATCGAGCTGAAGATGATGGATCAAGGTCTAGAGTGAGGCCGGCGTGGTAAACAGCAACATGGTCTAACTCGGCGATCTCGTCTTCAAGAAAGCAGAGATTGAGGCCTACCTGGGTATGAAGGATGGCTGCCCTGGCTAGTTGTCAGGATCTAGATGGGAGGAGTCCCGTGGGCTACAGGTTATAGTCACCTTGTATCGGAGAATTGGAAAGCCGCACCGCCACGATGAAGTCAGCAGACGCCTTAGTACCGAGTGTTCAATATTGCAGTATCATGTGTTCATCAAGCCACGAAGAGAGTTTTCCCCCAGATAGTTTAAACCCTCTCTTGAAGCCTAATAAATAAGCTTGCACCCCCCTGTAGAATTTCTCTGGGTACCTACTGTCCCGACAATCGCAACACGTCGTCTCAACAGACTCTAGTCTACCTGCTAAGTGCTTCTTACACTCTTTCTCACCAGAATCTCATCAGCATCGACCACACCCAGTCTTACCCCTCGATATTACTAACGCACCAAAATGCCTCTTACTACAAGCAAGGAAATATTACGGGCAGCTGACGCCTTGAAACACCTAACACACGATGGCTGTAGCTCGGCCGAGACGGCAACAGTATCACGTCAAGAGCAAGATGTCATTGAGCGCCACAACTTCGAGCGGATCACAGTAACCATATGTCGCATGCCCGAGTTCAAAACAATGACTCGCCACAACCTAACAAATTTCGCATGCGTCCGGCTCAAGCTTGAACGGGAAGAGGACATGTCTGAAGACCAATCGGAGAACAAACTAGTTCGCCGAGTAGAGGACATTCGCATTCTCATCAAAATAATAAGTGACCTGCGGGGGGTCCTCAGGATATTGAAACCCGACGCAAAGTTGAGACTGGAGGCCGACATTTGCTCCTCGGGTACATCACATGAACTTCTATGGGGTGCCGCCACCAAGCCAACTTCCGCGCTAGCTAATCAATCTCTATTATAGCACGTTCCTCAAAAGATCCGGGCCATGGAATGCCATTATTACTTTTCAACCAAAAAAAAAATAATAAGAACGCACGGTGGTAAATTTTGCAGAAGCGCCGGCCGTAAGGAGCTTGCACTCACCTGTGAAGGCAAACGATACTTGACTATATGATTTCTCCTCTTCTAAGCCTCGAAGAGTTCCACTTCGAACCTAATGACGAGGCCATCTCGTCGCAAAAATTTCAAGCACAGCGCGCGACACAACACGATATCTTGGCTGAGAGGGCTAGGTTTTGTCGGCTCCGGTCTCTTGCACTATACACCCCAACTCCTCGTTCTCTAGGAAGACATGGGCCAAAGCTTTGGTATACGCTAGCAGAAC
This sequence comes from Xylaria sp. MSU_SB201401, assembly GCA_002288965.1. Lineage (NCBI taxonomy): Eukaryota > Fungi > Ascomycota > Sordariomycetes > Xylariales > Xylariaceae > Xylaria > Xylaria sp. MSU_SB201401. Next base: position 29,409 of record NPFG01000157.1, on the reverse strand, counting down.
AAAGGAACAATATTGCCACATATCAGAGTACGAATACTATTAGCGACAAGAGTTCAGCCCTTCATGGCGCCCGTATCACTGAAATATAGAGGTGGTCTCGATTCAATCACCTATAATTCACGTCTTAAATAATCTCTTTCTTAAATGGAGCTTAGAAATGCATTCAGACGTAGCTATTACGAGTCATCCACTCACCGGCAATCATCTTATATTAAGAGCGACGAAACTGAGTGGTAATCAAAATTATACGCAGTGCAGTTTAGCAGTTCAATTTCTTTGAAAATATAATTGTTGTTCAATTATTGACTTCTATTTAATATTCTGCATGTGTACTTGACGAACTTGGCCATTGGAGACTGAAGTCATCTTGACAGCAGTTGCCTGCCTCTCGGAAGTAGTTGAAGCAACACCAATACCACATGGGTAAGACTCACCTTCACTGTCCTCATCCACGACTTCGTTAATGCTACTATCACTACTCGCTATTGTATCCCCTAGAGGCATCTCGAGGGTTAGCTCGGGCCGCATATCAGCAATGTCTACTTGCTCGGTATCACGCCAGCCTCCAGGCTCTGAGATCGGTGATGACCGGCCATGATATTGCAGTCTATCTCTATTCACTCCGTCCGGTATTGATTTTTCGGGCGCCGGTTGCTGAGGCAATATAAGCCAGTTGATAGGCGAGAATGGTAAGGGCGGTATGCTAGCCGATGCAAATTGGATCTCGTTCATCCTAGTGTTGAAACATCTCAGTTGTAGCGGTGGCAATTGGGATCCTGCCGCCTGGTTCCAGCCCAAGGACTTGCTGAAATTGTAGATCATGGCACCCGGGGTGCCGTATCGGACTTCCATTTCAGTTCGCCTTTGCAGACTATGGAGTTGTTGTACGGAGTGGTAGGTGGGTTCCCGAAGAATTTGCTGGACTTCATGCGTGCCTTTTGTATTCGGCCCTAGCTTTATGTGTTCCGAGGCTTTGTCTCGTTCTGTCAGTAGTGAAGAGAGCGACTCAGACGTACCTTTCTTCAGAAATTCAAGAGTTTCCTCTCTGCCTCGTCCTTGGGGTGTAAAGGAGATCGTTGGGCTTACACTGCGAGGGTAGCCGCTATGTCGACTGCCGGGGTTATTCGGCTCGGCCATTTTGTAAAAAGGTTGTTTGATGCCCCCTTCTGAAAGCTTCCTTCTACTGGCAGGCTGATATGAGGACGATCTTTGGACTTTGACTTAACGTGACTCTTGCACCACAAGAACTTCTTGATTGGCTCCATCTGTAACGGCTTGCCGAGTTGAATTTTGCAAGCACTTTCGTAAATAAGGACGTGAAGAATGGTCATCGGAGCCTGTTTCCAAAATGAGAGCTTTATCAAGAGAAATCTTTGCTGTCGGCACATAAACTCCCTTTTTATTCTAAGCCAAATCAACGATTGTTCACAATTAGCGCCATTGTTCATTGTTGTTGTTACTATATTTCGTAGTGTACCAGTAGGAGCCAAGTTAAAGTAAAGGGGGCGATATTAAAGATAAAGACATTGTTTCCTATTGTTCCAACCTCTCTGGGGCAGATCACTCGTGGTTCGTTCTTTGACCATCAATCCCAGGGATTAATACAAGAAACAGGTATCTCTTCGATCTTCTGGCATCGGAATGATTTCTCTTTTTCCTTTACCGAAGCCCTATTGTTATCGATTTGCGTGCAGTCATCCATGGAGAAAATCCGCCTTACTTGCTCGTAATCTAGTTGAAAGTATTGTCTCGGGATCACACTTGATCCGCCTTGATGATAACCACAAGGACTAGGGATCTACCCTGAGCATCAATCAGCGTAGCCTTTCCAGTCGTGAGATGAGCAGCCAAGGGGAAGAATGAGACAGTTAATATCCTTTCTAGTACCAGCTTTGACAGTCTAAGAGCTGCGAAAACTAACGGTAGAGGTATCTAAAAATAACCTAACAAAGGTAACAAAGAATCTTTGTCCGCATATCCTGCAATAGGGAAGCCTTAAAACACCAAACGCGGCTTACCTGCACAAATATGATGAATATACTCTTGATATCTGTTCTAATTCGATTCTCTCTTACTAATTTTTCCTTTTCGTTGCGTCTTTCTGTATTCATTCTTCTTGCAAGCTATTAATTCCTTCTCATAATACTCTTTTCACTTTTACCCTACCCTGTCCGGTACAGACTTTCATCTCCTTCACCTATTTTAACCTTCACTTCGACGCGTTCTAACAACCGAACTCTAAACGCTATTCGAGATGGGCTGTTGTGGTTCGAAAGACGACTATTATACAGTCACCCCTTATCGACCGCCCCACGAGAAGCCGCATCCTTCGGTCTATCATCAATACCAGCGCCAACCAGAGCGGTATAATCCTCCCCGACGCCGAGATCCCAGACGCGAAGAGGCAGAGAAACGGCAACGCCAAGCGCAAGCTACCGCAGCCGCTCAAAACTACGGCTGGCCGACAGCGCGCGGCGTGCCCAGTAACACTAACCATCATCCCCGAGGAACTGGCAGCAGGGACTCGATCATCGAGCCTGATCTCGCTGGCGGCCTTGCCGCTATGCCCGGCTCAGACTTCAGAGCAGTCTACGATCCCCAGCGGCACCGTCAACGACAGAGACCGCGGCAGCAACCAATTCGCCGGCCCAATCCCACTCCGCCATTTCAGCGTCCACCGTACTACCAGCAAAGATTCGTGACCCAGCAACCAACTAGGATGCCGATGATGACCGCGGCTCCTGGGCCAAATATAGGGAGGGCAGTTCCGAGGGTGCACATGCCAGCGACTCACCCCGTCATCGCGCGGAAGCCTGTCATCCAGGACGTTCGGACCCAGATTTACGCAACCCCTCAGGTAGCGCGTCTCGTACGCCGCCGCGATTCTAACGGTATCTCGGTGTGCAGTGACGATTCTTTCGATCGTGAGGACTTGAGACAGTATACAGTCTCACCAATCGAAAGGAGTTATAGAGGTAGATGAAGTAAAAAAGAATAAGTCGATAGTTTCTGGAAAGTATAACTGCATTGGCAAAGGCTTTCTTTTTAGTAGTTGATTCATAGCATGTTCATCCCTGCAATTGAAGCATAGACTCATTATGTAAGTGTCTCCAACTATTTAACTCTCCGCCGTCGGGAATGAGGGCTGGAGGGACTGAAGATTAAACCCCGACCTGGAAACATAGGTAGGTAGGTGGTAGGTAATCTATTGTATAACCTCTTCACAAAATGCTTGTTTGCGGGCGATAAAGTGTATAATGAAGTGATCTATAAATGTACACATCTACCAATGTTTTGCCTGGGCGAGGATACGGATAGAACAAAGGGACAGAATAAGGCTGAATCGGGATTTTTCCTCTCATCGCTGCACTCAACGACCCCAAGGTTCTTACTGTTCAATTCTTGCTGGGCTGATTTGACGACAGACAAATGAGAGCGAACATTATCCTGCTGGCTATAGCCGTTGGCGTTTTGTTTACACAAGCTACGCGGATGGCTTGAGCATCCTTTTTTTTTTTTTTTTTTTTTGCGCAGGTTGCGTAACTGGTCACCAAGACATGCATGCCTACCATCTTGTTCCTGGGGCTAACGCCAGATGTAGATGGGCCCGTAGGATCAGCCCTATCTGCTAGTGTAGGTAGGCATATTTCGAACCAATCATGTTTCTCCAAATACAGATGCCTTCAATTGTCTCGGGCAGCGAACCCCCCCTTTCCCATGCCTCATCGGTAGATATCGAGCAAGATGGAAATCTCGGTGCCTAAGGTTATTGGACGCTCTTTGTGCGGGGGAAGGACGACGTAATGCACCACGAATACTGCTACGTTACTTGAGCACGTACGATTGATCTCAGATCCTAGCGAGGGGTCGCTTGAGACGCTCTATTGTAGGCAACCCTTTTTCTTCCCTCCTTGTATTTATTTTGCTAGTCGTGTTTTAGCCGAGAGGGCCAGGAAGGCAGGTAAACGAATTGGCTTGTTGATTGTATCGCAATGCAGCGCACGATTTCTATCAAGTATCTATCACGCATCTAGGTAGGTCATCTGCTACATGGCATGGACCACAATGGAAGCATGGCGACGAACTATAGAGAGACAAACCGGTTTATACCGCGGGTGCTCGTCTATCTCGAACTGGAGAGAATGAGGAATGGTACCAAGGCACGGATGGGAGGCATACCAATCACACAATGCTCTGCGATACATGCAACCTTAGATTAGTTGATATGATCATACGTGGATATGCTGTAAGGTTAGGTAGCTAGTTTGAGGGTGCATCTCAACATGCCATAAAAGAATCTCCTTGGTTGATTCTAGCATGGTAGCTGTAGGGAAGCTGTTGTATTCCCCCATGGGCCCTGGAACTGCCCTGGAGCAGCAAGGATCCGCCTACCGCACACTATCAAACTTCAAGACAAGTCGAAGCTTGATACACCGCATCTGACCACATCGTACCTATGCCTGGGATTTTGCTAACTTGAACTATTTGGCATAAAAAAAAGAATGAAAGCTTAGCTATGAGGGAAACGCTCATGCAATCAATAAAAAAATCCCTTGAGATACGTACAGGACAGGGTCTTGTCATCAGGGGATCTGTCGAACAAGCCAAGATCACCGTCTTATCGTGCTCCCTCCTCCACACTAGGGGAGCGACAAGCGGGACGAATCAGCTCTGTCTGACTGGGGGTCGGTGCAACGGTGCTGCAACATTGAGAAGCAGGTGTGAGTCAACCAGAGACAACTGACCAGAGCTGCAGCTATCCTCCCCGTGTCTTCAGAAATCGCCTTCTTCACAGTCATCACATGTGCCAGCGTCATAGCATAAGCACGACTGTGCCGCGGAGCTTGCATCGTCTTATCATGGCTGCCAGTGTGATTAATGCATAAATTGCGGCGTGGAAATTATGTACAGTAAGTAAGTCCTACTGCCAGCTCAAAGGTAATGGCATAGACTCTCTTACACAAGATTCCCGTGGTAAACACTCTCGTAGCTAAAACCAATCCGATTGCAGGTTCCGCATTTCAGAAGCCCATACACAACTTGCCTATGTTAGTGTAGCCGGTAATTGTAGGAGGTGTGGAAGCGATGCATGGCCATGAAAGGACCTAGCATATGAGCTGCAGTACCATTGTACAGACAGATTCGGCTTGGAGAGGCTCTGTCCGCAAGTCTATCCTGGCTCGCCCGGTACGAGAACTTTAGGAGAGATGCGCCAAGAACAGCAAACCAGCGCTGTGGCGGAGCACGAAGCAACACAAACACCATGTCTGACTTACAGTACGCTAACATACACTACCTACTTGAATATTGAGCACGCCAGCGCTTACACTCCCCAGCATCAAGCAGGACACATTGCGTATTCCCGCTCTAGCTCGCAGTCTTGTTATATAATTCCCACTCGCTTTGTATGTATGTCCTAGATCTAGGTAAATATCAATCGCATCCCTTTGGACAAGTAGGACGTTGACCCCATCACTGGTGTCTGACTGGTAAAGCCATAGACATTCAGAGTACTGTTGGTACTGATGGGCTGTTGCTGATCTGCTCCAGTGCACTAAGGTAGTGTAAGTAGGGGGGTAGTTATCGATCCGGAGACTTTGCCTGCTTCACCCAAGTCCGTACGGATACATATGTACACACGGACTGGACTGGACGGACTGATTAACGGGTCCGTACCGGCATTATTAATCTATCTAGGGCTGGCTCATTTATTTTTAACCTAACGTGTTTCCGGCATGATATTACCAGTATTATAAGATGTACACTACAGTAACACTCTCCCAGTATTAGGTACATCAGTAGTCTGGAGTGAGCCTGTCCATTGATCTCAAGGTATTTTGATAGAATGAATGGATACGGAGAACGAAACCAGTTCGTCTCAGTCGACGCTTAGTTGATGCGGGACCTCACTTCAGGATGTTGGCCATCCATTCGAGTGATGAGAACCAAGTTTCAGGGTGGAGTTGCGGTGTTATGGTATTATGCTGTTGTGTTGTTGTGTTGTTTTTGTGCCTTAGCTGCAATGCAATGAGTTAGTTCATCGTGGGTCGCCAGCAGCAGTGCAAATACGGCAACCGGCAGAGTGGTGCCCCACCGTGCTATCATGTAGCGCACCGGGCTGGAGTTCCCCCCTCGCCGAAATGGCCTAGCGTGAGGCGGGAGGAGGGCGCAGCTGATGAGTCGCCGGGGTGGTATCGAGACCCGCTAGGACTTTTAGACAGGTACCCGGCTGTTAGTAGACGGGGTAGCAGCTGTACTATAATCCGGCGGTAGAGATACCTACACCAGTAGCAAGGCGCACCCGAGCATCTACCCGGACATCGACCTCCATCACTCGCGCGACCAAGCCGGCGGGCGACAGGGGTAGACCAAGGCTGCACCAATGCCAACGGCTGCTGCCTAAAATCCCACGCCGACCGACGCATTTCAACGTCCATCCCATCACGCCCATCCGCCTCCTGTTTTGCTGCTTCGTCCCAGTTCTAGTCCTCTTCCGCCGTCCATCTCTCGACCAACAAGCTCACTCGACCAAAGCTCTCAGGCCACCGTATTTTTGCCCCTTCGTGCCAGCAAGTGGTGGTCAGTCCCGTTCCCGACGCCGTCTCGCCTGTGACGAACGAGTCTGAAGACGTGTTTTATCTTTCCGTCCATCCCCGAGACACCCGAATAACTTGTGCACATATTCCCCCCCTCCATCTTCTCTCTTCTTTGACCTTCCACTTGCTGTGCATTCGCGTTGCATGTCATTGTTCTAAGCATAACCCTCTCCTCGCATACACGTGTTCTGCTATCATCTTTGGACACGGTCTCTCGTTGATTGGGTTTAAGTATATCTGTACTTGTCTGACACCCCCCTTTGACGATACGAACTAGCTTGACTTCCTCTCCTTTTCGCCTCTCGAGTCTGCATCATCCCGTCGAGGTCGAGTCAACTGGTGCCGTACTGAAGCGGCTCTTTCATCCGACACATTGACGTACTTTAGGCCCATAGTTTGGCCTACCCTTCCAGTAAGAATACTCATTCGCTCTTGTCGACGGCTCCCCTTTCCCGGTGTGGGTGATCCTAGTCGACATTCTCTGTTCCTGAAATCGTACGGCGTCTACGGACTGGCCAATGTTGTATCGACAATTGTGATATCTGCATTGAGTCCTCAGGTGTCCCTGATCGGGTGTACGATCGAGGGCTCGGTGACTCATAGGCCTACTCAGCCCTGCAGTACGCATCGGTGCTAACCCACCGGTTCTTTACGCAGTAGCCAAACAAACATATACCACCCACCCTTCGTACATCTGCTCCGGTAGAGCAAACCCAGCCAACATCATGTCCAATCCTCGCCGGACTGGTGCTTTGACTCCTCTGGACACGAATGTTCGCGATGGCTTGAAGCTTAAGAGCAACCTAGCCCTGAGGAAAGGAGCCACCTTCCACTCTCCTGTTACTCCTCCGTCTAGCCCTCCATATGCTGGTGCTCTCAGGGTTCCCTCACTTCCTCGTCGGTCTCAAACAAATTTGGATGATGTCGTTGGCGCTCATGTACGCCGCGCGGCCCTGAACATCGGCAAATTTGAAGATAGCATTTCAGCTGCGGATGAGGAGCGAACTTCAGGTCGTCCCCTATACCTTGACGACAGCCTCCCCGTCCCCCGTGGATTTTTAAACCACACCGTCATGGGAGACAAGATGGCAATGGAGACTCCATTCCCGGATAGCGAGCGAAGAGTGCTACGGCCTCGCACGCGCCGCTCATCCAATCATCATGAATCTGACAGTGGGCTGGGATCGTCGATTGTATCTACGGTCCAAAAGCGTAAGGAAGGTCGGACTTCAGTTGGCGCTTCGGCAATCACACGGTCCGTCAATGCTTCTAGGACCGAGAGCCTTCCACGTTTAAGCAGTCGCGCTGTCAACCGCATTCATGAGCATACTTTGAAACCGCTCCTTGCAAAGTCTGAGCTTAAAGACTTTCACCCCATTGTCCTTGATTGCCCCAGAAGAATCCAGGAGAACCAAATCATTTGTCTTAGGGATCTCGAGAAGACCCTCATCTTTATGGCACCGGTAAGTCAACTTCTGAAAGATAGTGGAGTTTGGGGAGTTACTTATCGTTCGTTGTGTTTGAAGGAGAGGGCCAAATCTGCGAAACTCTACCTCGACTTCTGCACCACATCAATCCGATGCATTCAAGCTACCGTCGAATATTTGAGCGACCGAGAACAGACGCGACCTCACGATCGACCTTACAGTAGCGGCTATTTCATTGACCTTATCGAACAGATTCGCCAGCACGCACAACAAATGCAAGAGACTCGTGAAAGATTAGCCTCAGGAGAGGAGCCCTCTGAGATAGACGTCGATCCGTATGTTTTACAAATTCATCCGCTTAAATGCTCATCTACTGAACAGCTCTTCAGCTCTGAACAACTCAAGCTTGTCGGTGGTCTAGCTTCTACCGGCCGTCCAGCTGAGTTGGTTCGCGTCAAGAAGGACGGCAAAGCAGTTTCTATTAGAACTGGTGAAGTAGTAGAAGATCTGGAAGCCCCGAAGGAAGTACCTAGATTCAAGCGCTCTATGAGCCAGCAGGCCGAGGACGAAGACGAGATCATGCGTTCAATGGCGCGGCGAAAGAAGAATCCCACGCCTGAGGAACTTGCCCCAAAGAGGTGTACCCATCCTGGCTGCAGCAAGGAGTTCAAGCGAGCTTGTGATCTGACAAAACACGAGAAAACCCACTCGCGCCCATGGAAGTGTCCCATTCCGACTTGCAAGTACCATGAATATGGTTGGCCAACGGAGAAGGAAATGGCTCGCCACGTCAATGACAAGCACTCAGCCGCCCCCGAGATGTTTGAATGCCAGTTCAAACCTTGCCCTTACAAGTCTAAGCGTGAATCAAACTGCAAGCAGCATATGGAAAAAGCACACGGCTGGACCTATAAACGCTCCAAAGCCCCAAAGACGATGGCCAGCAAAGCTGGCAGCTCTTCGAAGCCCACTCCCATGCTAAACAACTTGCCGACTCCGAGTAGTGATCAAACTGATCCCATCTTGACACCCCATGAAGACACTTTCCTTCCGACTTTCGAGGATAACCAAGATCTCTTCCCTACCTATCCTACATCTGAGGAGTTCAATGCTACGTTATTTGACAATCAGAACTTTGACTCTGATATTTCGCTCGATTTCTCTCCCGTTGAAAGTTTCTCTCCTGTTGAAAGTGGCACGCCGTCAACGGATGCCGGTCAGTTCAATACCTACCAAGAACTTAGCCCCGACATCACTGGGCAATTTGAGGACATCTATGGCGCTCACGTGCGACTACCTACACCCACATACTCCATTTACAATAAGACGATGCCTGAGGCATTCAACAACTATAACCCGGCAATGTGCCCGCCTGTTCCTGAACCTCAATTTTCACCGTCTGGACACGGTAATACTATGCTGTACACACCTGTCTCGATGGTGGACATTGACGAAGGCTTTGACGACTTCAATCCTGTTGGCAACGCTCAATTTGGCGGCGACTTTACGCTATATCCGTCCAACAATATGGGGAAATCATCGGACTTTGATCCTACGCTCTTTGGCACTGTACCACCGAGTATGACAGCTGATTACGCGCAGGCGCAGCACCAGGATCTCAATCTCGACTTCAATATGGATTGGACCTCTACAGACATGCAAGGGTTCCTAAACCAGTAAAGAGTCAAGGGTTCCAAGATGCCTGGGAAGTTGGCTGAGATTCTTTTTTGGAGCTAGCTTCCATCACCTTGTATGGGTGAACGTTCTTTTACGACATCATGACGATAAATGGACAGAGGAGGAGAAAAGAGGCCTATCCTCAGATTGTTCATGTTACGAAGAGAAGTGGTCAAGAATGCCATATGGGTAGAAAATACCCCTCTGATTTCAGTACACATGTTCCATAGCACTTTGGTTTTTTTTTTTTTTTTTCGCACATCAAGTAGCGTTCTTCGTTAGAAACATGGGTAGCGGGCCTTGCATTAACGAGGCACCAGAGTGTAATAGTGGTTGTATCACATTCAGATTATGTTGTCCAGGTGGTGGCACCTGTTTCTCAATACAGAAAAAAAAATAACTACCCCATTCTTCCGTATAATATCTTACCTAGTGACTATACTATCTGTTTGCTTCACGTAGAGAATAGCCTAGCCGGGAGCTGTGTTGTATTAAGATATCACTGAGTAAATTACCTACGGTAGGTAGTCATGTTGGTTGAAAGATCGTTGATAGCACACTAGCTCTTGGCAGGTGGCGGCAGCTGCCGTTGCCTGCCCCCAATCTTGTGGACCCACGCATAAATTCCGCTTCAACAAAATTTAGTCGAACTTCCTTCGCTTCTCTCTTCGTCAAGATGCCACACGTTGGCTTCAACCCATGCTAGGGAGCTTGGTCGCACGTATCCTACGACGCGAATACAGTTCGACTGTGATTTCAATCCCATAGGTAAGACCCTCCTTTTTCTTTCTTATTTCACCTATCGATCTCTACCCGCCTCTCCCTTTGCATTCCCCTCTTCTCTCGCATCCTACGATGATGACTCCGACACGCAAGTGTCCAACCTACACAAAACTCAAATAGGAAGAGCCGTATGAGACCGTCCTCGGCTTGGAAGGGTCCGGAGAAGGGGGCCTACTGGCCTTCTTTCTTCGGACTTTTCCGGCCCATCGTGCTTCCCCATTCGTTATTTTCGGCCGCCCTGGTTTTCCGAGACCCGACGAGCGGGCGCGTGTGCATCGACACGTGCTTGCCGTGCTCGCGAGCGCGGGCAGTAGGACTTGAGGCGGCGCGGTGGTTGGAGGTGGGGAATGTGTTATGCTTATACTATCTCTGGTTTCTGATGTTTGGATGAACGAGAGCTTGTTTTCTCTTTTGGAGTGTTGTTTGCTTTTGGCGCGGTTAGGAGAGACTGCTAATGCTTTCCTTAGGTGTGGTGGTATTGACTAGGTTTTAGTTTCGTACGAGCAACTCCCGTTCGACTGATTCCGATGGTTGGAGAGCCTTTTTGTTATGCATTCATGGGTTTGAGTTATCGGTTGTTGTATTTCGCTCGGTCCGATTGGTGAATACATATTGCAATGATATTGTTGGTTACGCCTGGTAGATAGCAATTGAAATGCTGAACTTGTTTCACATTTGATGTTTCTTAGTGTGACGTTTGAGTAGTGTTATGAGATATACGCATTCATACGGCGGGAAAAGCCTAGAGGTCACTATATGACATGTGAAATATAATATGTAAACCCTTCCGTGGTTAACTCCCAAGCTGCCTTCAGTACCCTAGGTGTGCATTAAGCCTTGATCTCTTTCATCTTCGCTTGCTTCGCTAAGTCTTGAGAGTCTTTAATCATAAAGCTATAGCTTGTCAGTTTGAGCTCCACGAAAATCGGTGCATGGAATTACGTACTTGTACCATAGAACGGCTGGTGCTATCGTACCCAAATGCCACAAGCTATGCGCGTCAATCGCTCCCCACAGAGGCGGGAAGTCGAGTAATTCCAAGCCCATGACCAGCATGATCCACGCGACAAGCATACTAGGCCAAATGGCCCAGGTCTGACCCGTCTCCCGCCACCTCTTCCAGCTAAAGTAGGACCACAGCAAGTTGTGCACCATGCCCACAACTAGGTTAGCCGCCATATTGTACGTGTAGTCCCACTTCCAGAGCTTGAGGTAGGCGACGTGGGCGGCGTACAGGGCGCAACAGAAGACGGTCCAGAGACGCAGGACGCTGCGGCGACGCGGCGTGGGCAGGTCGAGGCGGGCGACGCGCACAAGGGCGTAGTACATGCCGTAGAGCACGCTCGCGCCGGCGCCGAAGTAGTCGAGCTGCTCGGTGGCCCTGAAGTCGCGCGTATGGAAGATGGAGCTGAAGACCCAGGTGGCCATGTTGAAGTAGGCGAACAGTTCGTAGTACCACCGCATCGGGTAGCTCGGGGGCACGCGCTCACGCAGCCGCGCCAGCCCCGTCTGGTGCGCGAGGAAGTTGCCCAGGCTGAAGACGACCGAGAACGGCTCCTGCATGCCGAGAACCCGCACGAAGGGCCATTTCCCGTGGAACTGGGTGATGGGCCGGCCGGCTTGGAGGCGGCGCGTTGTGGTGATGTGTTGGCAGGTGTAGTCGCATTCTTGGGCGCAGGTCCAGAGCAGGAGGCGGTGGTGGAGAGCTGTATAGGAGCGCGGAATTCATTGTTAGCTTTCTAACTTAATATTATGACGCTAACGCTGACGCTGTAACGAGAGATATGAATCCGGAATAAAGCTTACGGATTGGAGTTGGGTCGTTGTCCGGATCGCAGTTCTCACGGGCGCACACCTGCGATGATGAAGTCAGCACCTCTTGGCTCGCTGCTACCAGTTCTTCTAACAGTTTGAGAGGCCTTAGGGGGGTGGTATTACGAACCTCGATGCATTCTCGAAACTCGGGCAGCCGGTCGCCGAGCGAGGCGTCGGCTGTCTGCAGCAGGAGGCAAGCTATCAGACCTATGAGCAGCAGTCGCGAAGGGTAGGGCGTGGCCGTCTTCCGTCGTATGAGCATCTTGTCGTCGGCATTGGGAAACAAGAACTGCTTCTACTGCTGCTCACGGCAAGCCTCAGAGCTGCTGGCTGTGCAGTTTCGTTGAAGCAATAGAGAGAGTGTAGATTGTGCCTAAATGTCTAGTGTCGGCACCTGGGCAGAGCTGTACCTGTTATCAAAGCTTGTTCCGCACGCGGGCAATACGAGGCTGCTTCCTAGTGGTCCTTTCGGGTGCGGCTTACCCCAGGTTTCAGGGGGCATTGGCCTATCTTGTTGCGACATGCCAACATATAGCTCTAAGCTACAGCGCCTGGCGAGCCCTAAGTACCGCACTCTTTGCGCCTTTGCATCACCTGCTACGTATCTGCTGGAGGCTCACTTACAGCATTTTACCTCGGTATCTCTGGGCATTGTGTGCCCCTTCATAACGGAAAATGCATTCTCGGCTGGCCTTCTTCTTTTTTTCTTCTTTCTCGTTTTCTACTTTCTCGGTTTGTTCTCCTTCGGAGATTTGGCCAATAGCTGCAAGATTCTCTCTGTTGTTGTTCAGTTGTCGACTGGGACCTACGCTAGGAGCCATCCATCCGAAGCACCTCATTTCCAGAACCCATCGAGTGTGAATGAAGGAACATGGTGCAACTGTGCTAAACGCTTCAACTCAGGCCCCGCGACTTGGGTATCGAAGCATTGGGTCATTGAGCAGATCTTATTCTATCCTCCTCGCCAGTTGTCGAGAAATAAAGCCAAGTGACCCCTGTGTGTTATAACGATCGTATAAATTGCGCATAACATGTGCCCCTATCAGCTCGCGGACCAAGAGAAGAGAGCCATTCGAGATTTGAGGTGGTTGAATGACGCCGTAGAATAATTGCTCGAGACTCTTGCTGTACATGTGCAAAACACTAAAGCATCTAGGGCATTAAGCATCTTATAATCGGGATACACGAAGCTGAGTTAGGTATGAGACGGTACTGTTGTCCACTAATAGGGGACGAAGCGTATAGACTAATGAAGGGAACTATTCCAGTGATCTCGCAATGGTAAACGGAAGCTTAGCCATCATAAGCTCTTACCCAATACAATAAATTTAATCTTGGCAAGGATCATATAGGAAAGACTTGTCGATCTCCCGGACTTGATCGCATTCAAAGATTCCGGGCTCTCGGGACGTCCAGACAAAGACAGATGGCTTGGTAGAGATGCCAAGCAGACTATAACGGAACAGCTTCAATTGTAGGGTAGAAAAAGGAAACCACTGTCTGAAGACCCTGCTCCTAATTTAGGGCTGGCGCACTTGTCTCAAGCAAGGTGTTCTCCTATCCATGACGGCTCCTTTCTCTGTCTTATGAGGGACGTCAAAGATACCCGGCAAGAAATGGGGCCCTCTCTTCTGCGATAACCACGGCTCAGCTAACCGGCGATCCGAAAGCGTGCGCAACCTCAAGGCCAGGACATCACCCCAAGGATACCTTCACAATCTGAACACTTGATTCAGGATTTTGTGCTGGACATACTGGGATGGTGCAGCCGAGATCTCGTCCTAGTGTCGCTCTGTTTCATCGGCAGGGTCGCTCCGATGTCCTCATCTGGTTCGATCGGTGGGACGCGGACCTGTACCGCTTTTGATTCGCGGAGGTTCACAACCCTCATAATCCGTGAAGCCGGGGACCCGGTACAGGGCTTGAGGAGAGACAATCGTTACTGGACATAAATATGTCGAGTTCCAACAAGATGAAGGCGAGTAGTTCGTCAGCTCGGCCGCTATCACTGTTTGACAAGTAACATTTCGGGTCTTCTAAAATGGCGCCAAGCTTCAGAAGCGTGTTGACGATCGCGGCCCTGGTTAGCTGCCAGTATGCCAGTGCTCACAGCAAGAGGCAGAACCCTGATGACACAGCAGAGCGGTATGTAGTAAATATCCTGAAGCCATTTCATCTTCTTGTAGCCAGTTCATTAGATCGTTAACTAACATTAACACAGTAAGTCTACCCACAGATCTAGACGCTAGATGATTGGAACATCGCTTCTAGACCTAGAGGTAAATACTAACATATACAATAGAGCAACCCGCTCTTACGGTATACAAATGCACTACAGCAGGTGGCTGCGTCGCCGCCGAGAGGGCTGTGGTTATTGACTGGAATTATCACTGGTTCCATACTTCCGATTGGCTATCCTGCACCACTGACTCCGGAACTGTGAATGCGACTCTCTGTCCCGATGAGGCTACCTGCGCAGAGAATTGCTTCATCCAAGGAGACACAAACTACACCGCAAATGGAGTTTCAACATCTGGAGATACTCTGACTATGTATCAGTACACTATCAACGCTGATGGTGAAGCTCAGAATGCGTCGCCACGCCTGTATCTCTTGGGTGAGGATGGCAACTACGAGATGCTACAACTTCTAGGACAGGAGCTCACATTCACGGTTGATCTATCCACGCTACCATGCGGTGAGAACGCTGCGTTGTACCTGGGTGAGATGGACAAGACTGGTGGCCGAAGCGAATACAACACCGGAGCCGCCAACTACGGATCTGGTTACTGTGATGCTCAGTGCCCTGTTCAGAACTGGAAGAATGGTACTCTGAACGTGGATGGCTCCGGATACTGCTGTAACGAGATGGATAGTAAGTAGTCATCTCATGACTGGCTTGGTGATCTTTACTGACCTTGCTGATTACTAGTATTGGAGGCCAACTCCAGGGCTCACTCGTTTACACCCCATCCGTGCAGTGAAGACGACTGTGATAGGAATGGTTGCGGCCTAAACCCTTATGCTTCGGGATACACCGACTTCTATGGTCCGGGTCTTACAGTCGACACCTCGAAGCCATTCACAGTTGTCACTCAGTTCAACACCGATGATGGAACAACAACCGGCACCCTGACATCCATCACCCGCAGGTACTTGCAGGACGGCGTGCTCATTGATACCGCTAGCCCTGCTGGCGATGCCATCACGACGGAATCTTGCAACGCTGTCGAAAGCAGTGCTAAATTCGGCGGCCTGGCAACTATGGGTGAAGCGTTAGGTCGCGGCATGGTCTTAACTTTCGCCATCTGGAACGATGCTAGTGGATACATGAACTGGCTCGATGCCGGCACCAACGGGCCCTGCAGCGCCACCGAGGGCAACCCGCAGCTCATCGCCCAGGAGAACCCGCTGACACACGTCATTTTCAGCAATATCCGATGGGGTGATATCGGCTCTACCTTCGAGTCTGGTGCTAGCAATGGTACAACCACCACGACCTCGGCGACATCTGCTCCCACAAGCTCGACATCAGCGACATCTACTCCTGTGACTACTACGTCAACGGCCCCTGAGTCAACACAGACTCATTACGGGCAATGTGGCGGAATTGGTTACACTGGGCCATCGACCTGCGCCAGCGGGTTCACCTGTACTTCTTTCAACGACTAGTAAGCGATCATGTCATTCTTAATAACTAGATCAATCGAGGCTAACATATATCTAGCTACTCCCAGTGTCTTTAATGACAGGTTTAACGTAGAAAGGTTTTATTTAAGCTTGGGGACTCCTCACAGTTGAGAAAGGTAGTGCCTAGATGTTTTTTTGTATATAAATTTTACTTCAATTAGAAATAAAATTTGACTTCGAGTCCGAGACAACAGTCTGAAGTCATTACTCTCAACGGTTAAATCAACGATTAAATCAACGATGCTTGCTTGGTGTACCTATACCAAAAATAGGTAATAAAATACTCTCTAATGCGAACCAATTATTGGCGAACAGAACACAGCCGGTCAACTCTGTGTTTAACAAAAATAACTTGTGTAAGGTCTCGGCCACGAGAAAAAATTGAAGCGCTGCGGTGAGTGTGGATCGAACACACGGCCTTCAGATTGGAGATGAAGTGTTACTTCAGTCTGACGCTCTCCCAGCTGAGCTATCCCCGCTTGATGTGAAGTTGCCACACTAAAATTCCATAGATTGATTAATTTTACGGCGTGTCTCCGTATCATGAGGAGACGACATCTAGGGTCCCTGATCTTTCTTGGTGCGTGGCAAATGGCTTTACAGGTATGTCTCTATGTATGAACTGGGGGGAGTGGGCAGGGTGCCCGCTTATTTGCGGTATCAACCGAAGTATCAAGACTAGGGGTAACCGGATCTATGCGTTTGATTCTAATCATGCTATGCACCGCGGTGCCTTCTTCTAAACATCCTAGATAGAGACCGACTATGAGGACATTACCCGTAGACTTTGGACTGAGGTAGTTTGAATTACACATCTTTTCTAAGAGATTTAATGAGGGTAGTACGTGTGAGCACTGGAGCCCACATTCTCGATTGCTATCTTCTTCGGTTGCCTGTCTTCCAATACAAGGTAATGAGCAAGCACAGGATTGTATCGTGAGAATAAAGACACACCCAAGCTCTCATTTACAAAGCACAATCCTCCACGCCGCTATTCCAACAAAGTAGAGACACAGCCTTCCGTTTTCGCTGCTTGTACACTTTCGCAGATACTTTCCTCATCATATCGACAAACTTGGCACTTCCGAGACGCTGGGCAAGTCTGAGACCTCGATAGCTCAGCATGGCTCGAAACACCGGGCAGCGAGCCCTCGCGCTAAATTATTATTTTACCAACGAGTACGCCTTCAGCGCTGAAAGGTACATCTCCGGCCCTATAATATTCGTACGGCGAGCCCCCCGGCGTGGCGTCGAAAGGATAGTCGTGAAGCATGCAAAAGAGGTCCCATTTATACGCCGCAGCGAGGAGGTGATGAGAGAGGACGAGATTTACGCGGGCTTCGGCCATCTGAACACATTCCTCGAATTCTCTCTGTCGTAGATGATTACCACCACATACATGCACACGCACCTAGGTACACAGGGGGACAACGGATCTGCCTTGGAAATTGAACATAGACCATCCAAACTACACCAACATTCTGAGATTTCCCTTTTTTGTGACAGAATACTTGTCACGGGGCACTGCGTGAGTAATTTTCGCACTTACTTAACGTCGTGTGCATTCGGTCAATGTCGGTCGAGCTTAGCGTATCTTCCTCTAGTTATTGTCGAGTTCGGAATCCTGACAAAGTCAGGTTACAAGATAACTCTAAGAACCGCATTGGCAACGCTTGTAGTAAGTAATTGCGTCAAAGAGGCGAAGAGTTGAATATCAACGAGATATCAGAGGCAGTACTGTGGTACTTCCTCCTCTGCTGTATGCCCTGTTGCCCCTCTCGCATCTATGAAGAGTTAACACAAGTTCAGTGGTCCGCTCTTGTGTCGCCATGAGCTATCTAGAACAGGATAATAGCGCGCTCACAGAAAGGAGGGAGGCCTGGCCGCCAATGGGAACACGCTCAGCCAACCTAGTCTACCGAAGCCTTGATCTAAAAATTATCATGTTCGGCGAAATCAATCCTCGCCGTCCACCAATATGCCATTGGCTAACACCGATAGGTGAGTAATATAATTTTCTCTTTTCATATACGCTACAGTGTTCCCTTTACATATGGGCATGTCAGACTGCCAGTGCATTTACGATGAAACGAAAGGCGCTTTCACCATGCCTTCACAACCTATCTTGGATCTCTGCAAGACGTTCTACTCTCTAATTTTCCGAGGTCCATATCCTCTAAACAGTATTACTTGTAACTATGAAGCTGATGAAGCTAACTTATAGTGAAGGTGAATTGATCTGCCATAATCTGGTGGATTACTATTGACGCATGATAAATAGATCATCCATTGGGGTGAAATGTACCAGGCTGATAGGTAACCTTGTCCAAGTTCTACATAACGGAATAACCTACAGGCCGGGATATTGACGTCCGCTAACTGTCCGTCGCAGAGCCCTCACAGCTCAAAAGGGAAACATGTTTCACGTAGCAAAAGTAAGCCCGGCTGGTTAATTCCTACTCAAAGCGAAAGACCCGCACTGATAAACTGGAAGGTAATACACTCACTAGCAACGATAGATCAAGACGATCGGTTCTTTACTGGAACATTCAACTGCGACGTCATTCCCAATCTGCAACCCTTAGAAACCCATGCCTCATCAGCTTTCTTCCGAAATCCGCGATCCAGTATAGACTTCAAGAAGATAATATGCCGGTGTTGGGCGGTGCGAATAGGGGTCCGTCCATTCCTAAAGGATGTTCTCGAGTTGTGCGAAAGTAACCTCGGGTTACAATATTATCAAAACTGGAGGCAGTTGGCGGATGAAGTCAACGACTTGTTTGATACGCTACCGGAGGAAAATAACGATGACTCTGATGGAGATTACGTGGGATAGTGTTGTCCAGGAGAAATTGCGAAATGGCTCACCAAAAAGTATTATATTATTCAATCAAACCTATGCTGAGCGGTCGACATAATTACAGAAAAGAATGCTTAGTACGTCACAGAATCATCACCCGATTCGTAGTCTGCTACGCTGAATCTTGACATACTTAGACATAACCGCTTTTCGGTTCGTTTCTGCATCGTACTTCGGTAATTACACGACGTTATACTTAAACATGTCTATAATGTTCAGCATCTTATGAATTTCTGAACATAAATGAATCAGATCCCCCTTGTTCCGATGGCCTAAGTTAATATCGCGCCAACGGACTACATAGCTCTGAATCTGGGGCTGCGAGGCAATTATCGATCACCATAGGCGACGTAGCAGCGAACTTGTTTCATGATTGCTTCGCAAATCGGTCCGGTTGCTTCCAATTCAACTCTTCCTTCAAGAACCCTTTAACAGCTGTCTTAATTTGGCCCACTGTTTTATTCCAGTTCTCGCGGCTTAGGTTCCCCTTGTTGTCCTTCATCGCGTCAAGAATCTCAACCGTCTTGCCCTGCGCTAGGTACTGTCCGAGATGGACGATACGGCCTTTGCCCTCCGGTACCATCGTAGCTCCATATAACCCAGATAGTGCTTTCCGTAGCTGGAGAAGATTGTTGTATTCTCGTCTTGTGAAAACTAAGATGTAGTCGACCTTGAAGATGCCTTTTGTGACGCCTCTAGATTTCTGCGCCATCATTGCTTCCAGGATCTGTGCCTTGTATGGATAGTTGAAATACTTGTTTTCGAAAAGTGCAGCCATTGCTACTTCGAGGGGTGGTTTATTCGATCGACTGAACTCTTGTGTCAATTGTAGATCCAGGCGTTTGAGGATATCGACACAGTCGCTGCGATCCTCAACGAAAAAACCGGCCGAATGCACAAAAGACACCGGCGGTTTCCCTCCTGTCCGCACCGTCCATTCTCGTAACAACTTGGTGTAAGCTTCTGCCACTCTGCTTCGTCCGAGGTTACGAGGGTCAACATAGATGATACCCGGAGCGTTGCGATTAGTACTTTCTTGTTGGTTTACCTGCGGTCTTAATCGATCAGGAGGGAAAGTACTACCGATCCAAGCATTAGAAAGCAGGGCGTTGGTACCAAAGATGCCCATCAACTGCAATGTATGCATCAGCCTCTGCTTTGCGCGGGCAACTGCATCGCGCATCTCATTGAGCGTTTCTTTGCTATACCCCAGCGCGAAATAAACGTCAGTCGCGGTCTTAAACCGAAATGTGACACCGAAGGGGCCTTGATCATTCTTATATTTCCAAAATAACTCCTTGATAGGCAGTGTACTCTGCTCAAGATTCTTGATATCTGCCCTTGCCTGCTCAGTCAACATGGGTCGCAGTCTTGCCAGAGCTGTATTAGTCTCTTCATTTACTAGCTCTTTAACACTGAGAATAAATAGCTTCAGGCTCTTAATCTCTTCGCCCAGGTTTTTGAGGAGTTCCGGGCCATCTTTAATTTGGTTGTAGATCTCCAGAGCCGCTTGGACAAGGGCAAGAACATCGCCGAATGAAAGCGGGGAACTCATGATAGCGATTATAGGTTGTGAGCTTCTACCATACTCTCTTAAAGTTGGGTAGCCGCCTGAATCGGGAGAGGGAGCCAGTGCGCGCTCTCCAGAAGCGTCTGCCTCAAAATTGTTTTCAGTTAATCTGAAGCATAAGCTTTGAGCTGATACATGTCAGATAGAGGCTGTGAATCCTTCGGGTCAGCTGAAGCCGATCCGATGACCCACTTCTCGATCGCAGATACAGTTTCCCTCTAAACCATTCGGAGCATAGCCTGCCAAAGGGCTTGTCAGTCACCATAATTTCCAGCAACGACACATTAATCTTAAAAACTGTTCTTTAATGAACGTGGGGGCGCCTCGTTAGTGAATGACATGCGTGAAGACTTGTAAATGATGCCAAGCAATGGTATCAGACGAACTCGAAGGTTCGCAATGGATGGCTACTTAATTACCTCCAAGCCAGCGCGATGGAACACATCTTCCCCGAGATCTCTAACAAATATAACATGTTTACGATAGTCCTGAAGAAGTGATGTCCAAGTGCAAGTGTTGCACTCAAAAACGACGCCGTTAGACGTGAATACAGTCTAACGGTATATATAGGCCCACCTCAGTGCGATAGCAAGCTTTGTTGGCATTAGTTCGCAAAGAGATAGTTTATATGCATAGGTGATGAAAGTGCCGGCCTTGAAGCTGAAGAAACTGTGTGCTAGTCACTCTTCACATGAACATCAACACCCCTGCACACATTTCTACTTAAATCCCCTATTCCTCCGCCTCTGCGGCAGAAGCGCAGGGCATGGAACAGGAGGTAGTGGTTCTTCGGCGCCGATAATTCCCCCCTGACTCATAGCGATGAAATGTTTACGAATCAGCTGAATTCTGCTGTTTGTATAGGCCGTGTTGTTTGGATTTCCATACTGTAGCGTAAATCCGTCGCTATGATTTACGAAGGTCTGGTGCCATAATATCAGTAACGTAACCTCCTACTTATTTAATCACTTTTAGAAAGGGGGAAGAGAAGCATCTTTATTGGCTTCTGAGACGTCACTTACATTGCAATCTAGTCCATTTCTCCCAAACAAACTCCAGAAAGCGTCTCCGCCGACTGTTGGGCTATTCTCCAAGATCTCAAAGAATGACTCGAGGGAATCCCCACCCGAGGCTCCGACCCAGTCGAACTCTCCTGCAAAGTAGACTTTGTCTACACTTGCTACAGCGTCGATGCCCGCCTGCAGCTTCTCATTGTTCGGTGGGTAGAAGTGGTCCGAATAAACGTCTACCTCCTCGATGTTGAGGTGCGTTTTATTAATCCCGTACGTACCGTCAAAAACAAGCTTTCGTGGAGCAAGACTTTTGATATAGGCTGCGATGTCTTTCACCCAATGTGCTGGACAATCCATGTCTCCCCAGACGGGGCCTAGAAGCTCGTTGCCAGTCTCCAACGCAAAGATGGTCGGGTCTTCTGCATAAGTCAAGTTGTTATACTGATTTCGGTGAGTCAACAGTGTTCTAATGAAAGTCTTGAAAGCAGAGACGATAGTACTGTTCGTGTAGAATTGTTGAATCTCAGGGTTAGTACTATCCTTGTCTTTAGTCAGGTTAAAGCCGGCCCAGCGGAGGAAGTTGTACTTCCCACCGTGGAAATAGTCCTGCCTACTAGTTAATAGTATTTTTTTTTTTTTGGAAGTTGGAAGGTAGGTACTAACGTAGTTGTCGACCAGAGGCACAAGCAACCTGACCCCGTAAATACCAGCTTGGTACACCGCCCAATCAATACTATTGAACGCTTCGTTGTTCACCACACCTTCTTCAGGCCATATAGTTAGAGGGTTCCCAATGTTAGCCCCTAATGTGTGGCTCCTAATCACTAAGTATTGGAAGTCAGACATTGCTATGGGAATTATATGTGCTAGTACTTATAACGGCAAAAAAAGCGGGAGTATACTTACTGGTTCCACCCAATGCATTCACCACAGCCATGACTTCAGTAACCCGCTCCTTAGTAGGATAGCTGGAATGTGTTGACGGGTCATATGGTTCCCCGGCTGGTGGCACAACATTCTCGTCGAGCCCAAGCCAATAGACGTTTGGGCCTACAGCCTTCCAATCTTTGCCATCCACAAGGAGTTTCGAGCCTTCGCGCACAACAGGTGAAAGCTGACCGGCTTTTGGCAGCGATGGTACCGCAATAGCGCCGGTGACTGTTAGCAGAAGGAGACATAGCTCTTTTAGTGCTGCCATCTTGTAGAAGCGATATCAAATGGTGAAGGGGAAATGAAGGCGACGTAGAGATGGGGTGCGTTAAATGACCTGGCTAGCTGATGATAGACTTGATTCATTTGAGAGGGGATGCTTCCCTTTACATCCTTTCTCGCCTTCGGCGCTTGAAGTTTTAGCCTATTGGGAAGCAGAATAGCAGCTCTTACGGAGGAAAACCTATCATATTTACAGTATTAATGCCGCTTTGTGAGGCTCCAGGGCCGTGCTAGTATCACAGAACTTACACGGTCTGGGCGGAGGGAAGTCGTCCGAAGCCTGTAAATGGCAACGTGCTAACCATGCATCTTGAGAAACGGAAGGCGGTGATGTATGGCTAAGAAAAGCTTTCCATTATTATTGATTTCTATCTAGAAACGCGGACTACAACTGTAGGCTTCGTTTACTGCAAGGAAAGTGAAAGCTGATTCATTGAGAATCGCCCGATATTCTTCGATACGTACCTTAGCACTAAGATGCTATTCCCTAGGGAAGGGCGGGGTACTAATCCCCGCTACCATCATTTAACATTCCAGCTACAAGATGTCCAGGGGTTATTATAGTGAGTTTTGCCCTGTCAATCTGGGAATAGACATAGGCGGCCATATAACCCGTCTGCGATGAGCTTTTTGCATATAGATCTAGCAGACTCGCTATGAACTATAACCAAACTAGAGCCTGTACATGAATAAATACATTGTATGCTCTGCTCTATAGCTTTGCATCACTGGAACCAATATACCATTACAGTGACTGGTTGACAAGATGATGCTGGGATTTTCAGATTATGAATCTCGCATAAAACTCTTATCAACCTGGAATGCGAGGAAGGAAATTAGCGGTACATTCCTCTAGTGAAATACATTTAAGTAGTTGAAGTTCTTGCGGCCCAACCTAATTCCTTTGCTTCGTTAGAATGTACTTACCATTCGGCCTCAACGAGCTGGTGGATGCTCTATGCTAAGCCCAACTCGCCAATGATAATGTCTGCTGCTTTCTCGCCGATCGCCATGGCCGTATTATTAGTGTTTGCGGCTACATCCAGCGGAGGGATGCTCAAATCGACAACCTTCAGATTCTCGACACCGTGGACGTTGAGGTTCGTATTAACAACTCCCATCTGGTGAAGAGGTGCCATCTTACAAGTACCTAACGAGTGCCATGCCGAGCCCACGTTCTCACGTAACCACTTCTCGATAATGATATCATCTTCTGGCGAGTAATCGATATCTGACTCGTCAGCTCCAATCGGTTCCTCTGTCTCGATACAAGCGGCTTGGGAATCGGCGGGAAAAGGGGGGTGCGTTCCCGCCACCTCGCCGCGATAGTTTTGCATACGGCGGACGATTTCGCGCTGCTTCTTGTAGGCCCAGATGGATTTCTTAATATCGATATTCCGGGTGTCAGAAAAGAACCCAGTTACGAAGTCGATGGGGTCACTTAAACTGGTGCCAGTGATATGCACGTGGCCTCGTGAGTAAGGGTGGACGGAAAATGCCGAGACTGACATGTACTGTCCCACTGGGAGACCGACAGGGATAGATGGGAAGCTGGTAATTATTAGCCTTGAGAAAGTCGATATGAATGAGGCGTTGTCTTCTCACCTGTTAATCAAGGACATAAGGACCAGAGGTTTATTCGGGTTGTTCTTGAAGTCACAATCCCAAGCCTCCTGGAAATCAGGTCCTAGAGCAGCAACATCTGCTTCATTTGGACGTATCTTGCAAGCGATGTCCATAGCATTCCAGCCCAATATTTTAGCATTATTCTTGATCAGCTCTCCAGGGTCTACACGGCCAGTTGCAAGAGCATCGAACGTGTCTTCGGGGGCAAGACTTGAGCGATAAGCGTACAGCATCAAGGGGTGATCGGTAAAAGCTTCACCAACTCCCGGTACGTGAGAAATGATGTCAGAAACCCCAACACGATTGAGAATTTCACGGTTTCCAATGCCAGATCGCTCCAAGAGCGCCGGCGTCCCGAAAGTTCCGCCTGAGGCGATAACAAGTTTCCTAGCCCGGACACGTCGCACGGGTCTCTGCGAATCGGCCGGGTTAGCCTGGAGATCTGAGTTTGGTATATACTCAACGCCCGTAGCCTTCTTATCCTCGAACAAGATCCGAAGTACCTGCGACTCTACAAGCACGTTCAAGTTTGGGTGATTGCCGTCAAGTAGCTTGGGATGCAGATAAGTGTGCCACGTCCTGTCTCTTGCCGTCCGGGGAGATATAGTGCATTGCCCGTTGAACCCCGTTGTTGGAGTCCAAGTCTTGGGCATCCTGTAGTTCTGGCCACCCTACGATTTTCGCAGCGGCGATAAAATCGTCTTCCGACCTAGGAACATGATAGGTACCACGTGATACGTGGACTGGTCCTTCGTATCCGTGACGATCTTTGGCACCTGGCCCGTGATATGTTTCAAGCTGTCTTCAGTCAGATACTTTCGTTAATAAAAATCGAGGTTATATCCTGAGAATACCTTCTTCAGATATGGCAATACATCCTCAGCTGACCATCCATCTGCTTGCCATGCATCAAAATCGGATCGTTGCCCTCGAGTATACATCAAGAAATTGACGGATGATCCGCCTCCTAAGATTGAACCAGAGGGCACAACGACTTCTCTCCCAACAAGACTTTCTTCTTTCTGGCCCTTATTGAACGCGACTGTCTGGCTGCCAGGTATGACATGTGTGAACAAGAAAGCAGGCGTCACAACATTAGGCAGGTTATAGTTGTTGCTGCCACGCTCAATGATCAGAATGGACAGGCCGGGATCTCTGTCGCTAACCCTCGAGGCAACGATGCACCCAGCCGTGCCACCTATAAGAGTCCGTTAGGATGGTTTCTCAATTGTATCTTGGAGATCACTCCTACCTCCTGCAATGATGATATCGACTTCACCAATGTTGGCGGGGAGTTCTGTGTACAGAGGCATCGTCAAGATTATGGTAGAATCCTTTGTAGGGTGCTGTGCAAGGGAGAGTATCTAGTTGAAGGGGAAAGGCGTCTTTCGAAAGAATGGGTGAGTCGCAAGCCTTCTTAAATACCTTACTGGAAAGGCTTATGGTAAAAGAGCGGGAGCTACCTGAGAAAAACATGTCACCCCACTTTCGTGGTATTGGACATGCAGGCTCTTGCACACCTACTTCATGTTGGGGATATAAATAACTACCATTTGGATCCATTGCAACGTCTCTGCAGCGCATATCGAAAACGCTGCCAAAGGGTAGCACGGAAGCAATACTTTGGGTAGGATGAAACCATTTCTTGAAGTTTCTCGTGATACTATAAAAGGAAGCCTAAATAATTGATTTTACATTGATCTAACTGTGTCATTCATGGCGATTCCGAACCATCACTCTGGTATTTCCCTCGAACGGTCAACCTGAGAAGGGACTTTTCTCCTTTCCAAAGCGACATAAGCATGTCCACCGCACAATATATCCAATAGCGCAACCCGGCAGCCAGTGCCACGCCTATCCAGTGCTGGTAGAATTTGCCATACCACGTACTCTGCGCTGAGTGTAATAAAGCATACCACAATACATGGTCCTCCCACTTGTGTAGCGACATATCTGCGTTAACATACCGTTCAACACATAATGCATGAAAGGCAGCTTGGGTTGCGCTGAACGCCGTGTGTGGTCTATACAGCGACAGAGCATCACCCACAAGCAAAACCTTGCCGTTCTCGAACGTAGCTTGTGGCGATGTAAATTCAGTTATGACTTGAATGAAGGGACGTTTAATTTTCGTGATGATGTCGAGTAGAGGCGTTGGGAGCGGCTTGTCTCGGGCTTTCTTGAGAAGCCTATCCCAAATATCCTTCCGCACATGACCTGCTTGGACGATGTTATGGTGACGATGTAAATCAATAGCATCGGTCATTATCTCTTCAAGAGATTCTGGGCTCTCGTTGGTATACCAGAGAAAATTCAGTAACCTTTCACCTGGTTTGCACGTCCCCTCGCGCCCCGGAATAGCATACACAACACAGTGTTTTCCAGATATCATGTAAAGTGTGACATTTCTCACGAGCATTTCTCTTGTCAAGGTGGACACATCTGCCTCGTGGACGGTGCCTCTCCAAGCCATGTACCCAACATACTTGCGCTGGATGTCAGGGAGATACTTGTTTCTGGTAAAGGGATTGGGACCGTCTGTTTCAACACTACTTGGTGGAGTTGGGTAGTGCGAGCTGGCATACCCGTCGAAGCACGAACGAAGCCGGAAATATAATGTGTCTCAGTTCGTGACCTTGCGCTTGGCATGAACAAAGACTCGGAGTGAGTTGTTATTCCTCAGGGCTTGAACCCTCTGCGAGGTCAGCGCGAAAGGCGTCGTGATACGGTCATGTTGTCGCAGAAATTCTTCAGCATCAAATCCGAGGCAGACGCCTGCCATATGGCTTTGACGTTGATTACCATCCTTCTCGAAAATGGTAACCGTATGCCCTGCGTTCTTGAGTGCAATACCGCACATCAATCCAGATAGTGACCCGCCGATCTTACTCCAATGTGGTCAGCTGTATTATATCGCCAACCACAATAAAGGATGATACCTACTATCACTACTGTCAACTTCTTCTTAGTTGGTATTGTACTCATTGTGTCTGTCTCGTCCAAGGTAACTACTGACTGTCCGACTAAGCGCTAGAATGCATCTAGAGCCATTACACGCTTCTAGACACTGAGCAGTCGCGAACATCTGCGTGGGGCTTTCTGGCGGCTGAAGTGTTGGTCGCGTTCAGGGCGTGTTTACTCCACTTACTGTATACTGTAGGTCCTAGACTATAGGACGAGATCGATCCCTAGGCAGTGTGCCTTACTGTTCACCACCATGGCAATGATGCATGGTCAGGACTCGGCAGCGTGATCGAGAGAGGTATTTGGTAGTAAATTACCCGCATTTGGGCGAGCGGCTAGAGTGCTTATCCAGCGTCACCGCTCATTCTCCTGCTGAAAAAGCCCGCCGAGGGCTAATAATGGCGGAAATTTACGCTTGTCACGATGATGCGACATGAAGTCCGAGACCACATAATGCACCTCCGCATAACAGCAGCTTTGGAGTGGGCTATGGTGGAACCTTGGGCGAAGTACCATGCAGGTGTGCGCAGGCGCCCTAACACT
Organism: Xylaria sp. MSU_SB201401; assembly: GCA_002288965.1. Classification (NCBI taxonomy): domain Eukaryota; kingdom Fungi; phylum Ascomycota; class Sordariomycetes; order Xylariales; family Xylariaceae; genus Xylaria; species Xylaria sp. MSU_SB201401. The sequence continues at coordinate 1,633 of NPFG01000157.1, read as the reverse complement.
CCAAACCACGGTTGCGTTAATGCTACTCTACACGCCGAGGCGCCGTCCGGCACGGAACTTTGGTTCGGCGCGGCTGATACATAACGCTTTGAAAACGACCTGCATAGCTAACGGTTAGTAGTCTCTACACCATGAATACATACCTTTGCATCATCTTCATTCCTACGATACCGCAATGTGACGCTACGAGGTAGCTAGTTGTATGCCTATATTTAAGTGGCGAACTCGCGACACGAGAGAGCAGAAATACACTCATACATCGTTCATAGCTGTATAATACAATACTATTCACGTATACGACCAACTTGGTTTTGCCGTTTGCGATACACGCGGATGACACAATGGCACGTTTCCTAATCGCCGAAGCCCCCGACTCGTCTGCTAGACAGACCATGGAAGAATCGCTGAAAGCTATGCACTGCGGGCCACCACCGTTCCAATGGGTTCAGGAGGATGGCGAATCATTGGTGGGATGTTATGCTCCTTTAAGGTATGCAGGACCAATGTCCAAGTCAGCCCTGTGGGATCTGAGGTGAAAACCTAGATTGACAAGCGACGTATAGCTACACGCCCGAGGTAGCCAAGCAGTTTTTTGTCATGGCCAAGATTGTATACAGCGCCAGTGCCGTGAAGCCTCGAAACAGAGAGCTCGCCGTCCTGGGCCTGAGCTCGGTCTTGAATGTTCCCTACATCGTGTACTGCCACCGTCGGGTTGCATCCAAGGTGGGCTTGACTGGTGGGCAGTACGCCGAAGGGCTCGCCGGAAGAGTGCCCAGTGAGTTATTGGAAGAAGAAAGTATAGCGTGCCGACTTGGATGGACTCTAACAACGCTCACGGGGTAGCTTGATGAGGATACTTGGCGGGAGACATTGAGTAAGATGCTGAAACCCGAAGTTCTTGGGATTGTCAATAAAATTGCAGGCTATCGATGGGTGGCATTGTTAGAGCAGGTAAATGGCTGATACGACGACGGCGTCAAGTCTGAGGAATAGGTACTTAGGATGTACTTAGTTACGAGCCAACGGCAAATCATACCAGGTAGGTAGGTACCTAGGTAGGTTTCTGTTAGATTTTATTGCTGTAGATCAACTATTATGTAATTAGTAGCTTAGCTACCAGGGTTGGCAAAGTAGTGATACTACAGTAGTATAGTAAGTGCTATTACTACTACTACTATAATATTTACGACTTACTACTGTAGTATTATTATTTTTACTACTTTTATTACTTTTATATTTTAATTTTAATTATTAATTATTAAATATAGTATAACGCATCTCTCACTTTAGTGGTACACTTAATCGAGTAATACACTTTTTTTAACAATACCCTGTAATAGGAAATAGCTTACAGGGTTACCTGTTTACCACTTTACTTAAACTTTAGATAACTAAACTAATTTATATTATATAAACTAATAATTAGTATATTTAAATTCTTTATTAAATGAGCTTTTTAAATCTGATTTTCATTTATTTTTAAAAAATTATTTAGCTTAACTATCTTTAAAAATGGTTTTTATAAAGATTATTTTAACGTAATTTTTAATATCTTTATATATAAAATAGCTATAAGATTATAAAAAATACTATTGAAATTCTTTATAAAGTATAGAATACTAAATATAACTAT
>NPFG01000156.1:0-80787 GCA_002288965.1 Xylaria sp. MSU_SB201401 | reverse complement strand
TTAATTAAAATATAAAAATAAATAATTAAATAATCTTTATTTAGTTATTTTTTAAAAGTATTATTTAATAACTCGCTAAATAAAATAAGTATAAATTTATAAAAAATAATACCGAATTCTTTTTTTAATTACAATTTTAATAATACTAATAATTTTATTATAATTATAATACTTATAAAGTTATTAAAAATAATATAAAACTAAAACTAAATTAATAAAAAACACATTATTAATAATTAATAATATAATTTTTTTATTTTTCTATAAAAAACTATAAATTAAATTAAAATATAAAGCTACTAATAACTATTTATAGCTATTATATCTACATGTTAATAGGGGTTTTAAGTTAGTAGGTCCAGGTGGTCTAGGTGGTCCAGGTGGTTCAAGGTGGCCCGTGAGGTTATGGCCCGCTACCCTTGCAGTTAGCTTATTCCAAGGGCTAGCGTCACAATCGCCCCGAAAAGTAGGGAAATAAATCTCTGTACGCGCACTTAATAAACAGACAAGGCACAGCTTATAAAGGGGGAGAAAAAGAAGAGCTTTTCATAAGCACATAATGAAACCGCGCATGGTTAAAACGCAGAGCCTTGGTGGACGAATAGTTTGTCTATGTGTAGTTCAACTACCTTCTTCCGATAAAACCCGGCAAGCAGTTTTTGTACAAGTCAAATATCTTTCCATTACCTAGATCCACCACGTAACCCTTCAAATCAACGATGACCCTGGAGCGGTTAATCCAGTCGCAAGGATCGTAAGCTATCACCTCATCAAATACTCATTGCCGAGATCAAGTCCTATCCCACAGAGGACGAGACGCCTGAGTCTAGTAGAATGTACAGGTAGCGGTTGTGAGGTGTGGTTTAGTACAGTGTACAGTCGAAAATAAACATGTAAACATTAGGGAAGACGGCCTCTGTCGTAATCCATCGTCAAATATTCGGTTGCTGTTGTGTTCTCTTCCCACCTCAATATATCAACAGCACTTAAAAATCGACAAGTTTTGTGGGTATCATTTGTTGTCTGTGTTTTTTTTTTTTTTTTTGTATTTCTTGTCTTGCTCGAATTTCTGTCGCGAGGCAATCGCCTGGCAATGATCGATAGGCAGGGTCCGTAAACCCCCAAGCTATCATATCCAAGCATATTTCGTCGAACCATCACCTGATGTGCTTGGGCGTGACATGGCTCTTCTCACACCTGGGGCACCCCGGGTCGTCCACGACCCAGCGAATCTAAAAGCTCGTGAGGTGGTACGCGTTGCATGCCGCTACCACGATCGATCATGGATGTAGGTGCAGGCACGTAACCGTCACGTTTCTTACGGTACCTGTCTAGCGCCAGACCAGCGGCTACAATGAGTAGCACCAGGCCGAGAGAAATTGCTAAGCCAATAAGAACTATGAATCCAAGGGCCAAGCCGCGTTCTACAATTATATTAGTATAAACAAAACCACGACAGGGGATGGCTGCTTACTGGATGAGCTCTTGAAGAAATTCTCCTTTTCAACAAAGACCTTGGACAAGGATCCGGAACCCACGGTTGCATTCATGCTAGAGGTGAGGACATACGGTTGAAGTGTTGTCCCGTTATAGATTGCTCCAGAAGCTGAACCAAAGCCGGGAATTACAATTGAGCCAGTTAACAGCAAGGCTTGATTTTGGTCAATCAGATCGGACTTGTCGTGCTCCTGAGTGAGACTGAACATTTGGAGACTTGTGATGACGGTTTCTGGTTCTAGCGTGATGCTAGCAGATGCCCAACTCCCATCGTACTTCATCAAATACATTGTCCCGTCAGGCCGATTGCCTGCCGCCCAGATTTGGTCTCGCTTCTCATCTGCTGCGGTCAAAGCATTCACCGGACCAGGAAGACTCGATGCACCGTCAAATGGAGACCAACTATTATCAGAGACATCATACGATGCTAAGAAAACATCCACGTCATTTAGCTTCATTTGACCACCAACAAATAGTGTGGAGCTACTTGACCATAGCATTGTATTGACGGTTCCAGATAACTCAAAACCTGGGCGGGTCCACTGGTTCTTACCGGTGTCAAGCATACAGACGCCGGGGCAAGGAAGAGAACCAGCGGTGTCGAAGGACCCGCCCACATAAAGGTCGGAAGAGTCAGGTCGAACGGCAACGGATGACACAACAACGTCATTTCCGGCCAAGACAGGAGGTTGAGTGCTCAAGGAACCGCTGCCCATATCATATGAAATGAGGCCGGTTACCGGGGATCCCTGCACAGTGCCATTCACGCGACCTCCTGCGAAGATTTTGTCACCTTGAATTGCCAGAGCTAAAAAGATAGAATCCGAGGGTAACTCCGTCCCAAGACCAGTGACAGAATCGGAATCCTTTCTATCAATAAATGCGAGGTTGTAGACTGTAGAGCCATCGGTCGCTTTCGTGACGAAGTGACCAGCAAGCACTGTAACATTCCTTCCGTTGTTTGTGTCGAAGACGCCAGTTACCACCCCAGAAGCTGAGTCTGTGTTATTGACGGGCAATTCACGCCGGGAGAGTCTGCTTGTCGAACTACTGGATAAAGTGGGAGCTGTAATCTTGATAGGAAATGTTCCCAGCATACCGTTAGTTGACGCCACACCATAGGCCCTCAGGGACTGTGAAGAGATAGAACCGGCGTAGAGCTCGGCATTGCCAGGTCCATTGATCAATGAGGTGGCTAGGTGCCCATCTATGAACGGAATTGGCATTTCAAGATTCTGAAGCCAGTTACTTTGAGATTTCACCCACACCGCAAAGCCAGTAACACTGACTCCTTCATTAGAACCGAATGGAAGTATTCGCAAGAAATTGCCCGTCAAAGCAATGGCTTCCTCTGTGTCACTGCCCGTTAGGTTCAGTACTATTGGAACAATGTTGGTCACGGGCCCATCGACACCAGCACCGAGGGGCGTCCATTCATCTTGTTGTTCATCGTACAGAGCCACGTTTGATAGGCCAGGAGCCCCTCCTTCCTGCGAGTCGTCGAAGGAACCACCAACGAAAAGTTGTCCACCGTTGCTATACATAGTATTGACTTGGCCGTTAAGACCACCATCAAGAGCTCTAGTTTGGCCCTCGCTATCAATCGCAGCAACATTGTTGACAGTCGACGATGTGAAGTTACCGCCGATATAAGTACGGCTATCAGTAGCTACCACAGATAAAACAGCAGACTGGGGATCGAATGTTGAGCCAAGCTTGTTGAATACTGAACTGTCAAAGTCGGAAGTATCCACGGTGGCTTTGCTTGGGTCGTATTCGAACAATCCATTAAGGCCTCCCGTACTATTCATTCGCTCGACGCCAATCTTCTGAGCCACCATAACCAGGTCATCCGAAGAAAGTGATTGTCCTGCCACTGGAGATAACGTAATGCTTGGGCGGAACGAATCAGAAGCAACGTCGACGTGACCAAAGTAAATCTGATCGTATTTGTCGAATTGGTTCGACTGGTAAATTGATCGGCCATCGTTCAGGTGCTGGTTACCACTGGTAGTATTCAATGTGCCAAATACGTTGACCTGGCCACGTCTCTTACAGGTGTCATCTTGAAGACACCCTGGCGTGTAGAGCTTGATGACATAATCCCCAGATTCTCGAATGTCCGGATGAAAAACAATAGTTGCAGCCTCTGAAGTAATTGGCTGAGATAATTCTGCCGTCAAGTATTGCGAATTGCTCTGCCCGGCAGGGGTGACGGTCCATGGCCCAGTTCGTGTTGATTCAGAAGGAGTACTCGAATTAGAGCAAGGCGGCTCGTTAAACGCGTCGATGGCAAATGTAAATATATCGTCTTGATACAATTCGATGCTGTCCAGACCGCCACCCTGACCATACCAGCCTGTAATGTCGATTCTGAATGCGTTCATGCCGATAGTGTTGACGAAGCGAAAGTCTTGAAATTCGACACTAGGGTCGTCGCTGAGAGGACAACTATTGGTACAACTCATGTTCTTTCCAGTCTCGGGGTCGATATAGGTAAAGTTCATGATTCCATTATTTGGTTGCGCAGTAAACATCCAGGTACGGGTTCCTCGACCATCCTGGTGCGTGTTCCTGAGCCGAAGTTTGGTAGGCGCAAAGCCAAAGTCGAAGGAAGCCGCCCAATTTCCTGGTACGTTATCTTCTAAAAGCCAGGTCTTGCCTTCACCGTCGACCCCTTGCGCATTGCAAATGACATTCTTGGGATCGCTGAAACCCGTCGTCGTCGATCCTTGATATGTATTTAGTCTTGCGGAGTTAAGATTAATAGTCTGTGCATCCGGTATACTCGGTGCGCTAGTGTTTCCAAGGCCGGTAAAGCTACCTCCGAAGATGATATGTCCGCTCGAGGCTTTTGCGATAGTGGTGACCGGTCCATTAAATCCTGCAAAGGGTAAACTAGACCAGTTCGATGAGGGTAGCCACGTTATCGCATTGAAAGAATCATCCGCTCGGAAACTACCGCCAATATAGACTACACCAGCGTCTTCGTCGCATAGCAAACTACTGACTTGACCTGATAGTCCGGGTAATGGGGTGATTTCGGTAGTTGTTGGTTTGAAAACGGCTACACCAATTGACTCTTTGCCACCAACACTCGTAAAGTTACCTCCCAGAATGACGCTATCTTGCAGTACGCACATAGCCTTGATCGACGCATCGGCACTGAGAAGATCGATGAAAACACCGTTGGGGAGACGTGTCATCAGTTGTTCCGATCCATTAGAACTGAACGCCTTCTCAGTCTGCCCCTCGTATTCATAAAATGATATGCCGTTGAAGCCACCAGCGAAGCCCACTTGCCCAAGGTCGCTGATATCAAAGTTCGGATTCGGGATCGGATTGAATGTAAGGGTTTCAGAGAGTTCTGCGAGCCATGCTATTGCGAGGAGCCATAAAGAGGCAGACCGCCCATGACTGCGTGCCGTAAACCGGCATGACGAATATGCTCTCATGGCTCCCTATAGCGAGCAACGGCCAACACACTTTCAATCGCGCCAGATAAATTCACCCCAATCTGAAGAAAATCGGCGATCACACCCGATATCACACCTGGTCCATAGCCTCGAGCGATTCTGCGTGTCGTTTGTTCTTTCGGCAACCGATTAAAGGATATTCGTTCTAAGATTGGTCGAGCGTCGGTAATCTATTTTTGTAATTGAAGGAAATGGCTCTCGTTTTGAATAAATTGTGCCATACAGTAATGGTACTTGCTGATCTGCAATATCACGGGGTATCTTGACTTGGTGTCGCGATGAAAAGGGGATAGAGCTTGAGTTCGGTCGGGGTCTCTCTAGTGAGAAGAATATTAGGATTGAGAACAAGTAAAACCATATGGGTTAATACTAATAGCAAATATTATGACTTTGAGGAGATGCGCAGCTTGATCAGAGGGCCGCCATCAATTAAGATCCTCGAAAAGAGGCGAGTGACATGAGAGAAAAGAAACGGCAGGGTCGGACGAGAAGTGATTGAAGAGGGTGGCCCGTGGGTCAGGAAGAAACGTGAGCTGAAGAAGGAAGTACACGTGTAGGGGTGGATGTTCCAGCAAATAGTGGCGTGCTGTGTCGCTGTGAAGCGCTAATGGGGGAGATAGCTAGGGTGGTGCTAGGTACCTATTAGGGAGGAGAGAGCATGGTAGCCAGGTACAAGCCAGGGTGCTTGCGCTGAGCTTGGTTAGCGCCTAGCCTCATGTTGTAACTCAGGATGCGCCAGAAATGCTACAAACACGCAGGTCGCTTTGGCTTCCACTCCCTTCCGTATGAGCCTTGATCGAACTGAGTGACGTTGCTCTCAAGGCGTCTGTCCCTTACTGACTGAAACTGTCCGCCAGCCCCCCCGGGAGGAAAAGACATTCTAAGAAATCATCTGGTCCCTGGAAGTGACGGGGGCCTCGGTATATGGGGGTAGAAACAAATAGGAGATTGTGTATTTCCGACTTACCACGCCACTAACTCTTGTGTGGTGAACAACTTGGTTGTTTCTTCTGCCTAGAGCCCCGATTGCGAGCACTGCCTAGATAGTTGATTGCAAGCTATGTTGGAGCTGCGAAATCCGGATTCTTAGAGGAAGAAAATGAACGACTAGGGTCTTCAAAGGAATGAGTCCACACAGATGATAGCAGTGCTACGTAAAGTACCTCTAACACCAGCGATAAAGAATGACTGCTGTGAGTTGCGAAGACTGCCGAGGATTGATACCGGTAATGTTTTTGCTAATGGTGATTCGAAGGAAATATTGTCAGAGATGAGCCCTAGCCGGGTTCCGCCTCCTCAGATCAGGGGACGTGGAAGAGGGTCGAGTGATTGGGCTCTCCGTGGGAGAAACAGAGAAACGAATGATCGAGGGAGCACCGCGAAAGAGGCCCTGTGTAAGTACCTGATGAAAGAGAGAGAGAGAAAAGTAAATAGTAAATAAGTAGCGAATACCTATACGAATTGTTGCTAACGTGGGTAGATGATATCAAAAGAGCGACAATATCAAGCTAACCTTCTTCCCTCTGACCGACAACGAAGAATGATGGTTGAGAGGATGAGCCCGCAAAGTCGCAGAGTCGACAACGTCGCAAAGAATCTACTCAATGAGGCGTTGGACGAAACGAAATGATTAATGGGGCTATTTTAGCATGTCTCTTAACACGAGCTGGGATTGGCGTAAATTCAAATTGTGGACAGGAGACACAAGGGGCAACTGTCTGACCGGGGCCTAGGAGATCTACATGTACGGTACAGAGTACTACTCAGCGCACACACTACCTAGCCATTTTCGTCTCCTGTTCCTACACTGTGACAGAGTTCTGCTCGTATCTGGCCATGTCACTATGTCACTACCAGTAATTAGACCATCTCATCTCGTGTTGACCCCGTAGTGTACACCAAGTACACAGCCATCTGCATGCGGGTCTGTTTTCCCGGGCGCGATCACGATCTATGGTCGTACATACAACTAGGGAATGGGAGAAGAAGAGGAAAGCACAATAAGAGCCTCAACTCTGTGGGCGTATTTGTTTTCTTTCTCTATTACACAAGATTACGCGCAGCAATCCGTTCTTATTGTATAATTGTATCCCAGCTAATCGTACAGCACACTGCTAGGTAGGTACTTTACCGGATGAGTGGCATGTTATTCTGATGCCGTGAAGAAATGACGAGGATGTTTGAGATTAATCCTCTCTGTCCTACGTCATATCTACTGTGATCTACCGGTAAAATGTAAAGCAAGTGAAACAATGCATGTAGAATCTCATATACGTTTCCATGTACGAAAAAGCAGACATATTCCAGCTCTGCTTTATCCACACTTCCATGGTCAAGCAGTGTATTTCTACCATTCTATGAAGCCAGGTCAATGATCTGACTGATGCCTGCATGCTAGCTTACGAGAAATGCGACAAACTGAGGGTAACCCACCCCTGTTAACCTGAGGGTACCCGTGCTTCTTCTACCTAAAAGATACTTCTGATAAGCCATATCGATATGACCGATAAGGCTTATCAAGGCTTATCCTAAGTACCCTTATAGATAGGAGCCTCGTGAGCCCCGAAGGGCGCGAGCGGCGGACCAAAATGGGAATTTATTCACTTTCTTTCTGGAGTGGAGGCCCCGGCGCGGAGCGCATACCCCCCGGAAGTCAAAAAATTTAAAAAGATGGCTAAACTTGTGGTCCTCGCGGCGCGCAAGCGACGCTGGCACCGAAGGTGACTCTACTTAAAGATAGAGGGTGGTGATAAAGGGTGGTAAGTATCTTTGAGGTAAAAAAAGCACGGATACCCTTAGGTTAACAGGGGTGGGTTACCCTCAGCTTATCATAAGACTCCTAGCTTACTATCCGTGTATCACTATTCTACCTTATAGAACGCCGGCTGTGACAATGTATCACAGAAGCTTGAGACCTAAGTAGAGACACGGCCTAGAATTTATGACATTACAGCAACACCAGTCCTTTTGGCTCGTCTTGGTGGGGTCTGGTTGAGCACGGAATCCGTGCTATGATGCACTCAAACCGTGATCATATTTACTTACACTTGGTTGGCTGCACTAGGTACTATCACGGTGGAAAGTGGTCATAGCTTATTCCCTTACCACTCAGTATTGCACCCTAGTTGGTAGTCTTTATCAGTACCCAGTACTCCGTAACAACATGCACCAGGCTAGGAAACATAAAGAAAGCACCCAAATGCGACGATGGCCAACTCAACAACCTTTCCAATATGCTTTACATATATATGTGTATAGATGTTTTGTCTCAGCTATAGACTATTGTAAGTCTTTGTTACAGAGCACACACGGGAAACGATTGTCTAACATAGTTACTGCCGCGGACCAGCGTGAAATGTAGTTTCAGCCAGATGTAGGTAATCTATTTGCATGATGTAGTGTAATAGCAATACGAGCCCCGGTGACGTATATCGTCCATCGTTTCGCAGAATCGTTCCTCGTCGGCGAAGTTCGAGGAACATATGCATATCGCCTGCTCCCTACAGCACTTAGCATCAGAGATCGGGAAACTTCCTGAGATAGAAAAAGTCATGGTTTCGATCCATCTTGTTCCCCCTGTAGGGCATTCATCCTCGTCTTGTATTCACGAGGGCTCTCGAAGTGCTCTGGCTTTCCGCCCCACATTCCACATTTATTCGCCTTTGCCTGAGCTTCAGCTTCTTTGTATTTCTCTTCCAGGCCGCCAAACTCAGCCCCCGTCCTTGCTTCGTATGTCGTAGCTAAGCCGCTTTTGAGCATCTCTAGCCCGACATCTCTACGAATCAAGAATCGTCTCACGTAGACGGTACCCACGATACGGTCATACTGGTCTCGTCTATAGACCTTGACGCGCACCCTTCTTCCGAGTATATAATTGGTCAGCCAGGCTAAGGCGTCGGTCGAGAAAGGCTGGGCGGGTCTGCCGAAATGAGCACATTCTGGGGCATCAATACCGGCGAGACGTATGGGAATCTTCAATCATTAATATATCAGCTCATCTCCAACCCAGAAACAAGCCCCTTGCTGGTGGCACTTGCAGGTGTATCTGGCGCATACCGTTCTGTTTTTGAGCTCAGTTCTCTTGGCAGGGACCTGGCGGAGCCATCCCCAACCAGTTAACCGGCCGCCCGGGGTATGAAAGAGGTGAAAATTGTCCCCATCTCCGACGCTGGTGACCTTGCCGAACAAGCTCCTTTTCCGAAAGAAACTCGGTTGGACGTGGATGGCGCCTGGTATGCGACGCAGGTACGAGCGGTATATCTGTAGTGAGGCGACGACGGTTGTTGTCACCAGTAGTGTCGGGATCCAATTTCTGGGGTTCTTGTAGTGCTCCCAATCCGTGCCGTTAAGACTATCAGCCCATGAGACGGGCCATCTATCGTCTTTTCTCGAAGCGGATCCTTGGCTCGAGCTCGACGGCCACCATGGCATGGTAGCGATTCGCCAGACCTGAGCCGACTGCACGATGTAGTCAAGGGAAAGCGAGGCTGTGGTAAATCGCTGTTTGGATTAACAATACTACTCAGTAGGCTTGTTGCGTTGATCTGATAGGCTGTCTGGCGAAAAAATGTGGAAATTTCCTAGGTATGCAGAACTGCCCAGTAGGCTGCCCAATAGTGACCGTTACGTACCACGTGCACCAACTAGATATCCTACCTACAACGGTTGGGCCCCTATAAAATTCACCTTGTCAGGTAGCTCTTAGCAGGCTAGCTTAGCGGACTCCATACAAGAGGGAACTTATGTCAGCGGCTAACCACCTGCAATTCCAAGAAGTTCTGATAGGTTGGACCGAAAGCGGCATGGCCCAATTTGTTCTTGCCTTTTCCTCTGTCGGATCGACGTCATGATTAGCGCGAGCCGTGGTCTTAAATCGTCAAAATCTAAAACGTCGGTACAGATAGGTACCCGGTAGTAGGCCCGGTAAGTAGTAAGTAGTAAGTACCCCTTTAATTCTTCTGGCTTTTCGCAGTTGGCGATAGCGAAAAGGGATCCTCAGCTCAAGAACACCGACCGACCTACAAGCTTGCTGTTTGTTTCTCCTGCCCAGCCCTTCAAGTTGCATCGTCCCTTATCTGCGATATACACGTGCATTTACTTATTTAGGACAAATCGATCTGGACACAGCAGCCAGCCCTGAAGATGAGCCGCATTTGAGACGGTAGTACAAGCTACCGAACCTGTACTCCAAAACAATCGACTCTTAGACCACCAAGCTAGCATCGGTAGTCCAGGCTGCTTTTTGTTTTTCGTTTTGCACGAAGAGCCTTAGGTCAAGAATTCTACCGATTACATTCCCGTTGGTTCTGCTCTTTCCCTCTCCTGGCAGAGTTCAAGGCGTCACGTAAATACCCATTGAAACACCCATTGATTCCCACGAGACCAGAAATAAGAGAGGCTACCGAGCGATTGTGTCCGAAATGGCACAAGCGACAAGTGGAGCTGCCAGAGTCCAAGAACCTGAGAGGAGGCCGCTCCTTAATCGTGCTATGTACAGTTATGGCGCGGAAGACGGCCCTTCCTTCAGCTGCACTCCAAATCCACACAGTCATTTACCTGTATATACCACTATCCACAGGATACGAAGGGATGTTATTAGCATAGTCGAAGATTACCTGACCTTCGAGCAGTTGGGAGACCTTCGGCTCAATGTATCTGTTGTGCGCCCGCTAGTTGACAAGCTATACGAGCTGGGCGATATATCTATCGGTAAGACATTTCTCTGTCCTCAGTCGACTGCGCCCGTGCTCACGGATGTTGATATCGGACAGTGTATTGCCTGCTCGTAAACCGCTCGCAGTTCTTACATGAACAAGAGCATATGAGCAACCGACAGAATGTTCACTACACACGGGCGATGCTCTGTGAAGTTGTCGCAACCCGTATTTTGAGGCGATTCGGCGACGATAACCCCGGCCCCGAGGGATTACTGCTTCTTGCCAATCTGCTTGTCGCTGGGTTTGAGCCTTTTCAGAACGCCCCCGAGGAAGTTCGTCGTGAGGCCTCGTTAGACTCCATGATTAGCTATAATAGGACCTTGCCTGCCCTGGAAATCGCCATCCTTACGAAAAGCAGGTATTTCCTTAGCTCTACGTACTGTCAAACAGTGTAAGCCCTTTAGTCTTCGCCTTGACGGGTGGCTACCGGACTAAATGTAAACAGAGTCGATGCCATCTATATCGGCCAGATCGTATATACGCCATCGGCCTTCCTTGATCTGATTCCAGATCGATACAAGCGGAAGCCCATCTCATTGTACCAACCGCACAAGGAGCCATTATTGAATCAGTACCGCTTGATTGTGCCGCGCACCAGAAACGTACTCGAGATAATACAGTTTGTTATTCTATTAGTATTATATCTTTTATTCATGCTGGAACGAGATCCAACCCATCTAAGTGTTTTTGAGTTGGCCTTTGCGATTTATGCTTTTGGATGGGCCCTTGATCAGTTTGCCACGATTCTCGAACATGGATGGTGAGTTCCTGCAAGGCGGTGCTTTTCGGTCAAGTACTAAATCAGTCTCAAGGTCGGTCTATGCGCAAAATCTCTGGTCTTTCTTAGACGTTATGTTTATCATTGTATATTGGATCTACGTCATTCTACGCATTCATGGATGGAGGACGGGGAGTTCTGGACAACAAGCCCTCGACGTTCTCGCAATGGGAGCACCAGTTCTCGTCCCACGACTTGCTTTTAACCTTCTCTCTGGGAACATCGTGTTCCTCTCTTTGCGAGCAATGATGGCGGATTTTGCCGTGTTGACTTTTCTGGCTGCATGGTGAGTGGACATAATCCTTCCGGAAGCTCTCCTGTCGGGTATTCCCGCTGTTGGTGTATGATTCATTAATGAACGCCTAGTGCAGGTGCTTCTTTGGCTTCTTATTGTCTATGGTTTGGCTTGCGGAAGGCCGCCATGATCCTATGTAAGTCTCACGTCTGCGTTGCCGTACATTTGCTTATCATCACTAGCACCATCAGTAAATGGATGTTATGGATTTGGTTCGGGTTGGACGGCAGTGGAGTATCTAAGTCGGTATGTCTACAGATGGAAGCGAAAACTATATCAAAAGGGATTTGTTCCTAATTTATCTCCCCAGGCGGACTTCCACTGGCTGCTTGGCCCCATACTGATGATAACATTTGCCTTCCTCGGCAACACACTTTTTCTGACAATTTTCGTGTCAATGCTAACCAATACCTTTGCCAACGTAGTCACTAATGCAACAGCTGAGGTCCATTTCCGCAAGGCCGTCTTGACACTTGAGGGTGTCAAAAGCGATGCCATCTTCGCGTACCAGCCACCATTCAACATAATGGCTCTGTTCATACTGGTTCCGCTTAAATTTCTAGTTAGCCCGCGATGGTTTCACAAAATTCACGTGGCAACTGTTCGAGCTATCAATCTTCCAGTACTGCTTCTCATTGCTATCCTGGAACGACGTCTACTTTGGTCAAAATACGCAGGAGAGACACAGCAACCACAGAAAAGAAGGCACCGCGGCAAAGGCCGTTTCTGGGAGAAATGGCGGATCACCAGCCACAGCGATATCCAGACCGTATTTGACATCCCACCGCCTGATTCGGTAGAAGAAGACATCGCCGTGGATGACGAGTTGACACGCCATATGATACGGCGGCAATTTCTACGCCATCAGAGTTCGTCACAGCCGCGAGGTTCAAGTACCACCGGCGACATAAATAAAGAGCCCCCACCACCCGCCAAGGCACCTAGTCGCCGAGACTCGTTAGCTCCATTGTAAGTACTCCATTGGCTCCATTTCCTTCCCATTGGAGCCCGGCTCCCCGAGGTCCATGGAAGTTCTTCTTGGACGTATTTATTGCGTATCTACATTTCGATACTCCTAAAGCACTCGTAATTTCTAAACAAAGTGGCAATAACTAATTCCGAGGCTTGCAGGGGGGTACCACCCGATCAAGTCCGCAGCCTATTGAGCGAGTCGGGTCACGCTGTAGAGTTGTCAGCCAGAATAGCTAGCCTCGAGCGCACCTCATCACGTATAGAGGCAATATTGGAGAGGATATCCACCAGGGTGGCGGGTGAAGACGATGATTCATTAGCCGAAGAAGAGCGAAAGGCATGCGAGGTAGACAATACCTTGTAACAACAAACATCGGACAGGCAGGCATTACATAGAAATGGATGGACGAACATATTAGCAAACAGTTAGCGAAACGCTCCCATTGATTATCGCAATTAAGCAGACATTCCCGTATCACTTGGCGTGGTAGCCTGCATTATACACATGTATATATTATCAATGGTACTCATTGTGCGACGTGCATAGATATACGACTCTTAAAAAGACACTATGAAGGATATAGAAATAAAGTCGGTACAATAATAGGTATATTCGATTCCACGAGCTTTGCGGTAGCTCGTTGCCAAAGGGAAAAAGCTTGAGGGCCCTTCCTTCCACCTAGGTACATTCCCAAGCATTTTCCTTCAGTATGTCATTCTCAAAGCAGGTATCTAGCACTAGCTCGTAGATCGACTGACATCCTTTTGTTCCAAGGTCCCGCACGACGCAGTGCCTATTCGCCATAGTTGAACACTCATATCCATCTCGAAATACCTACGACGCCGCGTATAACACCGGTGCTAGATGAGCCCTCCCGACCCTCATCAGCCCAGGGTAGACCAGCACAAGCAGAGCGACAGATCGAATACGAGCTCCTCATCCTGGTAGTGCCGCCCAAGATCAACGGGACTTTGTGACACTGCTGGTCCAAGCCACCCACCCAATTAACTTGCTCCCACATCCCTACGACATATCTCGTTTTCAGAAACGGACTCATACCACGGAAAGAAAGGCGACGCTCAGAAAAGGAAAAAGAACAAGAAAGAAGACGGCAGGAGAGAAGAAGGGGAGGACAAGCGGAAGAATGTGCCTCACGGCGCAGATATCAGCCGGAACTGCGGCCACCACTGGCTCGCGATCCGCCAACCGTGCTGGCCGGGCTACGGGTTTAACTACTGCGGCGTCTTCGGGGACGGGGTCGCGCGGGAGCCGGCGCCCGAGCTGGAGATTGTGGGCCTGTGTCCTGCTTGCGCGAACCCTGGGTGCTACGATCACAACCTCGTGCGCATGATCCTTAATATCCGCAGCCACTGCCGGTGGGGGATCGGGCCATCGAGGGACGATCCGGGACTCGAGTGCGTGGTTATGTGAAAATGTGGTAGGGTAGCGCGGACCGTCCTAGGTCTCTGATGCTTTATGCGTGGTCTTGTTGCACGAGCATTGTTCTTACTGCCTGTGCGGAACTGGAGCCCCGGATGTAGCGTTTGACGACGAGAGGCCGCAGGTAGATTTGGGCAATGCTAGTCTTTATTATTCGGTGGAGAACGGCTCAGTAGCGCATCTATATACAACTCAACTCATCGTAGTGGTTGATGAGACTTCTTCATCTGGTAAAGTTCTAGCAGTGTCCCTAACATGCGGGGTGCACAACAACGTTTCCCAATTGTCTAAGGTTGGGGTAACATCATGTTGCCGAAACATTCCCTGAATTACCAATGACCACTCTTCACAAATATGACCAATTTCCTGCGTGGTGTTTAGGACAGTTTCTTAGCATATGTAAAGTATCTTTTATATCTCCCCCATAGCATCGCGTACCCACTTTAATCGAGAGCTCCATTGCGCGAACGACCCAGTGATCATGAACACAAGATGAAAAAACTGAGCATCTCGCCTGTATCCCATTGATCTACTCAGGGTCAACTCAGATCACAGGAAGCAATGCTGCCCACACCAGATACATCGCACGTTGCATACGAGCGAGTCTATGAACCAGCCGAAGACTCCTTCCTATTCCTAGACACGCTCTCATCAGCGTCCGAGACGTCATTTCTACAAGGCCGTTTCTATGCCTCCTCCTCTTCTCCTTCTGCGCCATCCACCGTCACCCCTCCCCTAGTGATAGAGATAGGCCCAGGTTCGGGCGTCGTGATAGCCTTTATAACGGCTCACGCATCGACGATCTTCGGGACCCGCCACATAGTCACGGGCGCAGTGGACATGAACGCGCACGCCTGCGTCGCGACCGCAGAGACAGTCCGCAAGGCCGTATCCTCGAACGCTGAGACGGCGGGGATGCAGTTCCTGGGCGCAGCTCAGGGAGATCTCGTGGGGCCACTGCCGGATGACAGCGTAGATGTGCTGGTCTTCAACCCGCCATATGTGCCGACGCCCGAGATGCCGTGCTGGGAGCGCCCACGGGATGGGGGTGCAGGAGACGAGGGAAGGAGGAAAACGGAGGTTACGGGATCTTCATTCGAGGAAGACTCGTATCTGCTGGCGCTCTCGTACGCTGGCGGGCGAGACGGCATGGAAACTACTGACCGTCTGCTTGATAGCTTACCGCGTGTGCTATCTGCTAGGGGTTGTGCGTACGTGCTGTTGTGTGCGCAGAATAAGCCTGAGGAAGTCAAAGAGCGAGTGCGTCGTCTTGGAGGCGGCGCGTGGATGGTTGAGACCGTGGGATCGAGTGGGAAGCAGGCTGGCTGGGAGAAATTACAGATCATTCGGATATGGAGGGAGTTATAGTACCCCAACCACCCCTGGTGGAAAATATGGAGTAAAATTACAATATCACAGGCACTCGTCTTGGATCTACCTAACTCGCCATGGTAATGAGTAAAGGAATAGTTGGCTCATTCTCTTTGGTCTAACTGACTTGCGCCGACAGAATCGTCTATCTTGAGGGTATTTTTTCACTTCGCATGTACATGAACACAGATGGGAAACATGACGAAAGGCAGATGTAGAACCAAACCCGTCGGCTTGCAGAACTTTGGAATTCCATTTCTCTTCTGCTGTTGCAATTTGCTAACCTCCAATGCAGCTGTGGTTTTGAGCAGTCCATTCCAATTCATCCCCAGCGTATACAATGAAACGGCAACTCCTAAGCATCTACCACTGCTGATTCGAGACACATTCAGGCAAAGCGGTCTCCTATTACCCAACGTGAGGCGGGGATTCGGCGCGTAGACGCCATCGCCAACGTTGTCTCATCGCTTTTTCTTTCCGTTTCGTCTGATCCCTGTGGTGTTACTCTTCGTATCTAGCACGCGACAATAACTCATAATAATGCTATTTTTCTCCTTTACCGGCCACGACCACGGCCCCTTCCGCGTCCCCGTCCTCGCCCACGTCCGGGGCCGCCCCGACCTCCACGATCGGCAGCTTCTTTCCGCGCCTTGTTCTTAGGCTTGACAGAATCGTCGATGAGGAGTGTATCGAGAGGGAGGGAGTCGGGCAGTATAAAGTACCGGATAGTAGAGCCGCGTATGTTCATCGTGTCGAGGGAGAGAGGATCCTGACCACGCGCCGTCATTTTCACCATGCGTAGAGCCGTGTTCATCTGTGGCGAGACTGATGTGATGGTGCCGTGTATGATGGTGCCTGAAAACCGAGCGTGTTAGAAAGACCAGCGTCACTTTTTGTGCGCATGGATGGATTGAGAGAGCGCAACAGCCTTACCATTTTTTAGCTCAATTGTCACCGTCTCATTAGCGCATTTCATCAAGAATCTGGAGAGGCATCATCAGCATCGGCGCGGTGGGCAGAGGAGCTTGGTGGCATCGATTTCAGCACTTCGGTGCGCAGAACGGGATTGGGCGAAGCTTACCTGACGAGCTTCATTATGACCAATTTTGAAGAACCAAGGCTTCTCGAGAGGGTATCAGCGTTGGATCAGCTGTTGGTTGCTCGTGTGGTCCGTATAGTGATTGCTGAGGTCGTGTGATGGAAGCTGATATCGATTTTGCTCTGGCTCGGCGTTGGGCTGTAGGTAGTAGAATGAATGTACCTACCTTGCAGTTGTGGATGTAGGTATAGTCGTACCTTCTAGGCAAGGCTCTAAGCTGCACGGCACCTACCCAAGCTCCTTAGTGTACTGTTACGGTTGGAAGTGGTTATAGCTTTACATAGATAAGATAAGGAAAGGGTGGAGTAGCTTATTCCATACCCAATCTGACCACACAGTAGATATTGCGCCCTAGTCTGTTTCAGTAGTAGGCTCACCGCCCTTCAGCCCACTCATAGCTAGATCACGTGACTTCATATGTACTTGATACCGTGGCACTGTACATTTTCCATGTCATCATGTACAGAATATTCGTAGGTACTTATCAAAGAACTTGAAGTAAACATGCTGATTCTTAGAAGCCACGGAAGTAAAAGTCTGTATCACAGATAGATATACGGTAACGAACTGAAATGGCTTTGATGGATTGGTATAAACGCTCAAAAGGTTATTTAGATGATGGACAAGTGTACCAGCTACAATTCGCTGCTTGGTACGAAAATCATGACCCGTCCAATGATGTCTAACAAGCGACAATTGATAAACCAGCTATACACGCATAGTCCTTGCTAATCCGGGACGCGCCCATCTACTCTCCCAAATCGCATTATTTGTCCTTCTCATTCTCGGATACCTTCTCCCATTCATCCTCAGTACTGGCGGCCGACTTAGACTCGAATGACTGTTCGACGCGGAGCTTTAGGTCTCCTGTTTGTGCCACTGGTTCAACTGCCTTGCTGCCTGTTTTCGGCTTGCTGTCAGAGACGACTGTTTCGACTTCAGTCTCGCTATCATCGGTGCCTTGTCGAGTGGATCTTTGCTCGGCCCGCGCCTTTTCAGCCTCCTCCCTTGCCTTGGCGGCATTCAATTCCGTTGCGAACCAGTTAATAGCCCACCATAGACCCCCCGATATGAGAGACAAGACGACAAAATGCACGCTATACGTGGCGACGAGGAGCGCGAGTAGAACCAGCTGAAGAGAAGCAAAGGTAACGTTTGTTGCTAACAGAAGAGTCGGCGTTGTGCCAGGAGTGAAGATAGATTCCCAAAGCTGCTCTGCAAAGCCTGCCATGTTGTCCTAAAGCGCTGAAAAGACTGGTAAGGCGAACCCAAGGATGCGTTACGTCGCGAATGGCAGTACGCGACAATGGGCAATGGGACTTTATTCGGATAGGCTAGACGGCGACCGGAAATGGAACGTTTGCGTATGTTGTCTGCGGTGAAGAGATTCGGAAGAAGAAGCCGTCCTGATATGGCTGACTGCCTAATGCTCGGGCAACTGGCTTGGTAAGAAAGGCCAGAGTGCGCTTTAGGCAGTAAAATTGGTTCAGCCTTGGATGCGAAAGGACAGACAACACCGACGGCGGTGGACAGCTCTAGCGTGGATCGCGACCGTTGTAAGTCGTTCGTCAATGCAGCGGGGCGCCTTGCCTCACATACCTAGCTAACGTAAGTGATAGGGGGGCGCCTGAGTGATTCGTAGCGAAGCAGAAAGGTATCGTAGTTGGCGGCGGTAACCGAGACAGGATGAGAACAAGACAACAGGGCTTGCTGAAAGCCAACTGCGCAGTGCGCTCTCGACGTTTTTTGAACCGGATGAAGCAACCCGCAGTAGTAGGGCAGAAACTATTTCTCGTCTTGGGTTGATTACCCCTCTATTTTGTAAATCTGCTTTAGGTACCTAACGGCAGTGTCGGCTGGCTCCATAGTAGTAGGTAGGTTGTTCGGATACATGCAAACCTGAATGTGGATATTGATGTACTGTAAGTATTTCAGCTATGTCACGGTGTGAGATATACCTCTAATGCAGCGACCGGTACACTGGCTATAACACATGGGAGGAGGGGCGACAGGTGGAGGTTGGAGGGGCATTTCCTACTCCCCGGAAAGCCCACAATCAGTTGATGCGATGCGATAGCGGGGGGGCTAGGACCGCTAGACGCGGTGCCTGCTCCGGTATGCAGGTGCTACAGGCACATATGTACGCAGAGGTAGGTACCTAGGTAGTTGCCTACCAACTGGACCCTTGGTAGTACTTCGGTAAGAGAGGTAGGTACCTCCCTCTCAGATATACCCCCGTGATATTCGACTGGGCCAACAATTACTGGCTGCCTTTGCTTGTTCCTAACTTCCACTTCTTCCCGTTCGGAATATTATTCTAAATATCTACATAACTACTCATATAGATTGGCGATAGGTGGCAAGGAGATTTCAGTCGACCTTCTCGCTTCTCCCGTCGCCGCCCTCATGTACCATCATAAAATATCTCCTCATAACGCTTTATGCACTTGACTGCTTTGTTCAGCCTCCCCAAAGACCCAGCAGCCTACACCAGTCTTGATCTATCAGCTTCCGTCAAGGAAGTCCCCTGTTCAATAGCCGATAAATCGTCCGAGCTGTCACTGCGGCACACTACTGTGCGACACGGTAAGCGCGAGGCAGCTTGTGCGTCTCTTTGCAAGATCGAAGTGCAAAAGCAAGCATCTAGGCCGGTTGCTTGTGTAGAAGCGCTTTGGTATCTCTTCAACAACTAAGCCATTATTCCGGGGGGTGGGGGTTCGTCGTGCCGCGCCGACAGGAGCCGATACCAACAACCCGCGTTTCCTCCCTCGTAGCTTATAGTGTTCTCGTTGGAAGCTCGACATTACTTGGGTAGAGGCTAGCAAATACACCGACTCACTCAAGCAGTCTCAGCATGGCGAACCATGCCAATGCCGATAGTATTGCGTTACATATCAAGCACGACGACGACCCACCATTCGAGCTTGTGGCCAGCGACGCCCAACTTTCAAATTCCACACTAGAGGCCGTGATGAAGGGCAAAAACCGTGAACCGGGGGACATCAGAGTTAAAGGAGGACCGCTTACGCTGTTAGATCTTCCAGTTGACGTGTTGAGATTGATCGTAAACGAGGCAAGCACAGCTTTTTAACCTTAAATACATAACCGACTAACGTAGTACTACGAGTAATACAGGTCACCTACACGAATGACTTGATCGCGCTGGCCTTGACCCACTCTGCACTTTACGACCTTGCTGTTCCTAACATCTATTCTCGCTTTGATATTGTCTGGCCAGACTCCTCTGCTTCGGCCCAGAGCTCCAAGAGCGTTGACGCCCTGTCTTACGGCCTGGCAACGCTTTGTTTCCCAAGCAGATTCGCCGAAACAACGAGACGTTTGCGTGGGACTGGTGCTCCGACTTCACAGGTTTCGCATCGACTGACCAACAATAAGTATGCCAAATATATCCGAAAATTCTCAATTGGCGACGGTCCTTCCGATTGGACTTCAGAATATCTCATTACTAAAGAGAGTGGCAAAATGTTGGGCACGTTAGTTGCCATTGCTATTTCGAAAATGGTGAACCTTGAAACTTTCGTGTGGGATATGCCTACTGGGGTTCTCTCAGATGTTTTCATGGCGCTCTCCTCTCTTGAGGACCATAAAGGCTATTCCAAGCTTGAGAAGCTTTGGATTCGATGGCACGATAGTTCGGCAACGTCTCCCAATTCTTCATCCGCTTCCAGTCCTACGACTACACTACCACCTCCGCCACTGCCACAAGTCATTCCCGCTTTAGTACCTGGTGGCCACAATACTTCTAACGGCAACTATGCAGCAGCCCCTGCAGATGATACTATACCGCAGCCTAAAGGCTATGCCCAAAGCTGTGTAGAGTACCCAACGTTTAGTATTCTGCCTCCGTTGAGGAGTATAACTGTTTTGGACATAGACGACCTCTCTTACCTTGATGAGATGTCTGTTTTGATCGAGCGGTCCGCATCTCACCTCAGAGAGCTTCAGGTTGGAATTTCTAAGAAGGCTTCTACTCTTCACGAATTCACACAGCCTTGGGACGGTGCCAATCTGCAGCAGGTGGATCACGACGCAAAGTGGCCAGGTGAAAGCAGGATTCCTACAACTAGGCTGGGAGGCGTGCTAGGAGTACTGGTGGGACGGATATATGATAGTAAGTATGGTCTGAAACCTTTCGATTCTTTGAGTGAACCTTGCATATTCCCACTCGCTTATTTGTTTTGGTTGGTCGGCGTCCTTGTGAACTCGGGATCTCAATAACCAATGGATTTGGGATGGCATGTGCAAAACTCACTGACATGGAATTTTCAGTTCGGAGAAAATCCTACCCCAAAAGCCACCTGAAGTCGGGGCCTGAGGAGGGCGTCGATGTGACAAGCGAGACTAAGGCCCTAGGAACAGTGAAAGAGGAAGCCAACGATCCTCAGTCACCAAATGCGACAAATAATGAACCTGATCAGCATATAAGTAGAAAGCGATTGGACGGAAAGCTAAAGCTGGAAAAGTTGGCACTCGAGAGAGTCACTCTGTCAATCATTGTCTGTTCGCGAGCTATTGATTGGTCCAATTTGACCAACCTGACAATTCTGAGTTGTCGGCATCACGAATCTTTATGGAAGGCACTGAAGAAGCAATTTCAACCCACACCTCCGGCCCATGGTTCTCCTCAGGGTACCTCAACCCGGTATCATTTATCCTTGAGACACCTTACCACAGATTTCGTATCGCCAGAGCTCCTCAGCTTCATGAAAGAGACCATTGCACTGAATAGCATGGAAACGTTCTTTTTACAAGACCGTGCGCGTACATCCAAGCCCTCGGTTACTTTGGAGCAGATCTTCAAGTGTGTTGTAAAACGACAACGAAATAGCCTGAAAAAGCTGCTTATCGATAGCTCATCGGAGAAAAGGACTACAAACCCTATTATGCCACCGAGTGTGCCTGGACGCTGGAAGCATTGGGCAGTAAAGGGTGAATGTTTATCTTATATCACTAGCGGCAAATTGGCAAATCTCAGGGAGTTAGGTATGGTAATCGATTTTAAAGACTGGGTAGGTACAAATACTACAGCAGCTATTGCGTATTGACTGTGATACAATTTGCTAACGCGACGGAATACAGCATATATTTCTCCAGCAACTACCTCAGCTGGCCAATCTGCGTTCTCTGTACATTCCACAGATGCTGGAACGCCGTTCAACCCCACCAGCGCCGAAAGAGCTGGCACTTCAGATTGTAGATATCATTAGCCTGAGGAGAGAGATACGGCTTGCATATGTGGGGCTCTGGGATAAGTGCTTCGAAATCACGGAGCACAGCGATAGTCTCAACAGTCGCTTTCAAGCCGACTATGACCACGCCATATCTGTTGCAGATACCGATCACATCGACGGTAATAGTGATGGCGATGATGACACCGAGGATGACGAAAACGACGATGGAAACGACTCTTTTGTGGACGGAGACTCTGATTTCATGGAAGAAACGTCTGAGGACGACGGGGATTCAGAGGCAGAATCGTTCGCTGAGGGTGCGGCGAATAGACCACAGCCACGGTTACGCCTGCGTGAAATCCTTTATTACGACGACAAGGTGGATCTCTTTCGGGCACGCCACGGGAAGTTATAGGCAGCTGGGAATTTGCGGTCTAGAAAACCGCCAGAAAACATCTAGCGTTAGTCTACTGACGTATTGAGGGATTCTCTTGGCTGCGTGGCCTGACCCTATTTGGGCTATCCTGCTAGCCGATAGCTTGGTTTGGATCTAAGTAACACCTAGTTACCGGGACAAGTTTGTAGTGGATACGATGCATACTTGCCGTGCCTGTATAGTAGGTATCCAGAAACGGGGGCCATTTGGCGAATCTTGAAAAATCTATGGGACACGATCAGGTATCTAACTTGGGTATTTAAAGATTGCCGGGCGCGTGGGCAATCATTGGTGAATAGCTGTTCCTCATGTACGATGATACCTCTCAATTCTTGCGTCTCACGCGTTCAACCATGTACCCGTTGCCTATTGTGTCCACTCATCGAAATAGGACATGTTATTGCGTGAAGTTGGTTTTTCGTCTCACCTTCTAGTTCTTGTTAGGTCAGCAATCCTTCACCCTCACTGTTAGGTAGGAATCAGCGACACGGCTCGGGGGCCCGCCGAGCGACCCAGCCCAGCTATCTACTACTAAGTACATACTAAACACTTATTTACTAGCGAGCTGGCGGGCAACCAGGCACCCTTGACGACCCAGCATGACGCAGGCGAATCACAGCGATCGACTGGCACAGTAGTTGCGTCGCATCTTCGTCCCAGCTCACCGAGACGTCACAGTGTCAAGCCGCCTCGTGGAATCCAATGCAGGTACTCACAGAAGCTCACATTGTCATGGCAAGTGTCCGGCCACAGTGGACGGCCAGGGCCAGAGGGACTGTGCAGCGCTGCTCTCACCGTAACGTCCCCTTTGAGTTAGGCAGAGGCATGGGATTTCTGCAGGTGTGACACCACGCGCAACTCCCGCCTTACCGCTACTATACCGCTACTTTGGCGATTGCATCTCGTTTTCCATTTCGTGGCAGTCTGCTGTCAGGCTCAGGCTGGATAGTCAGATCCCTCCGACAGGGCCCAGTCAGGCCAGTGTCGCCCACCAGTCATTCCACGAGAAAAGTTCGATTCTTGCCGCTGCCCGTCAGATACCAGTCTATGCCTACGTGTGTCTCACTCTCACCGATACTTCTGGTCATTTTTGGCCCTTTGTCCTAAATCGGAGAGGCTCGCTGCAGAAACGCACAAATGAACGTCTCTCCGCCTCTTCGTCAACCACGCTGCACCACTGACCCCTTTCGCCTTTTTTCCGGGTCCTAGTACATACCGTATCTTTTTTCTCGTTTTATATCCTTCTATTTCCTCAAAAAAAAAAACCCCCTAAAAAAACCTTCGGAGGCATTTCCCCTATTTTTACGACAGCCTGCCCGAGTTTTGGGTGCTGGCGTTCCTCGTTCATTTTTTATCATCTGCCGGAGTTTAGCGGGTTTCTCTAGTCAATTGCTTATCTATACCATAAGTTTATAATACTGTCCTATCCCGCCTTTCTCCCGTTGCATCTCGCACGTCAGCAGAAACCTTCACTTCGCTTTCTCATGGATACTCTACCAATTGAGCTCCTCAGGCTCATTTACTCCTACTGTGATCTCGAATCAGTTCCAAATTTACGAGCCACGAGCACGACTCTCGCAGAGGTTGGCTATGAGTACTTGTTGTCGCCACATTTCACGTCGCTCAATTGGCGGAATGATATTGATCGACTACACTGCATTGCGCTCCACGAACGCTTGAGAGGGAGCATCAAGTCAATCAACATCTTCCTCGGCGAGTTATCTTTAGACAATGCACACACCACGACGTGGTAGGTAGACCTTAATTCCTCATCGCCGTGCAGCTCTCGGCCACATGATGTCTCGGAGACTCTGCTCGAGGGTCGATCCCAGACATAACGAGTCGAATTCCCAACAGTGTCCCGATTTATTGATCACGGACTAGCTAACATGATTATCTCTAAGCAGGGCGCGGCACTTCGTAGCACCTCCGGTGGAGCGTGCCGAGCTCATGGCAGAAGCTCGAATGGAATTTGACAAGATTGCGTTGGGACGTAAACAAGTCGGGCCCCTCCATCTAAGGGCTGACGATCTCCGCGAGGCTTGCTCGGCTTTGCCGAATCTTTGTGATCTCGAGGTTTCCTTTGCACGATGCCCTTCCACTTTTAACAATAAGTGTATCCAGGAGGCCTTTTTCTACCCCAATTGCAGAAAGATGGACCGACAGGAAGCATATCAGAACCTAGACGCAATCATGTTCGCTTTGCACGGGATCAAGCTCTCTTCGTTCAAGGTGGATCGGCTTCCGCTCGAGGTCTTTCGGATGCCGAATCATCGCTCGCAGTGGTTTGCGCACGCACAATCTTTCCACAGTTTGTCTAGCCTCAACTTGACTTTGGATCCCTCTGGCCTCCAAGGTCCAACATCAGCATTCAGGGCTGTGAATGGGCTTGGACGTATCCTTCAGCTTGCCACTAACATCAAGCACTTGAAGCTCGCGTTTCATCCATATTCAAGTGAACATTCCAAGTTCGCATTGTCTTTTAGAGAATTATTTTTTGGCTTCACCTATACCCAACTCACCGACCTGATGTTGGAAGGCGTGTCGTGCGACGAAGAGGATCTCAAGGAGTTTTTGGGCCGACACGGTTCCACTCTGGTTCGATTGCGTCTTGGTGGCCGTGGGCTTGCGAAACCATTCGAGGCATCCCATGGTGGTATCCATCTCTACGAGGGGACATTCCGATCGCTGTTCACCGGTCTCCACAAAAGGCTACCGAAGCTGGAACGCATGCACCTCGAGGGCATATTTGATTGCGAGCATCAAGATCTTCCTTCACACGAGAGCTACAACTTTTACCCCCTTAATGACGAGAATTGGGAAGAACTCCCAAAACCTGGATGGGTTCGATCATCGCGCAACACCATCAGCTCTCTACCTTTCGAACAATACGTTCTCCACGGCGGCACTTACCCGGGCAAGAATGCGTTGATGCAGCTAGATGATTAGCTATCCGACCGGCCGACCATCATTTCTCCGGTTACCATCAACCGCTTTATAGAAGTTGGGGATTCTAATTGAACTCCATGGGTTAATGATTATCAATGCAACCGACGAAACATACCGGCTTTCCCGATTCTCTTGTACCGTGAGAAACTCTTGCATCACAGGTCATTACTCAGTGACCAGATGAACGGCGTTTAGGGTGCCTTTCCTTACCTTCTATTTCGATTCATTTTCATCGGGGGAAAGTCGCGACGTGTCATCACTTTGGCTACGGGAACACCCTGTCTCCACGCGGGACGTCACGGAGGCAGATATTTTACAATGATTATGATCACGCACCTCCATCTTATAGACGACATTGCACAGAATTCCTCAGGGATTAACGAGTATTTGGGGCATACGGCGTTCGCAAAAATGAATTACAGCTCCGCCAGATTGTTCATTTGGTCTCCTCTTAGGGAGGAAAGCAGCAAGACTATTTCTATCATTTTTATCCTATTCTGTCTAGCATAATCCTCCAAAGATTCTATGATTGCATTACGCGAACATGTTGAGAAGTAACACGGTGCGCCAGTCAAAGAAGAAAATATACAGACTGATCCTATTCTGATTTTTGTACCCGGACGGGGCGAGTGGAGGAGTGAGATTGATTGAACATTTGACTTTCAGGCCATCGATCACACATTGTATCTAGCATAAATTCTACACAACGTGGTTGTTGAAAAGCAACTGCGTCTTTGGTTCTCCCTATGCAGTTGTCGCGTTTTTTCTCCTGTCGCAAATAGCTCTGGTGGTCTCAGTTGGTTCCGCTGCCTCCCGTACCCAACACTACGGCGAGATGAGCTTTGACAGCAGCGATGAGGCTCTATTGATCGCCGACAGCAACGAAACTCTTCGACAATTTCGGGATAACACTTAGATGACTTGTTCATCTGTCGTATCCCCTCCAACTTAGTAAATGTACAAAGGGGCCAAAACCCAGGCTTAGTAGATATAATGATGGCAACAATCATCATTACGACCGTAGAACTTTATCAGGTTTCAAACACCATCCTGGGACCCGACAAGCGTTATTGCTAGGTAATTTGATGGGCTGGATAACATTGATTGAATGCTATTATTCGATCGGTGGCCTATGCACAAGTTACTAGATCTTATTGGTATACTATCGAGTCGGTGCGAGTGACTTGGGCCGCTTGCTTACGGGCGGGCGAGGCCTGAGCGTGCCTGGGTTACAAGTCATGCTTTCATTCTACCGTTGGAGTTTACTAGAATTGCACTGTACCCATACCTTAGAGCGATATCTTCGACATGTATTTCCCTGAACGCACCTGAAATGGCATTTCAATGAAGAATTCGATAATGGATAATGCGGCTGCGGAGTGAATCATTATTTGGCGTTAGCGAATGTCCCCGTCGTTTGAGACATTCAAGGACAAGGTCACGCGGCATGTTAACGTAAGAAATGGCTAGGAATCTAACCGAGCAGACTTGAATCTGACGTATGCTTTCTCTCAATCTCTCTATCCTCCCTGACCCCTCATCCCCCTAGGTAGGTAAGTACTGGCGTAGCTTGAACCCAAATGGCCGGTAATCAGCCGCGTAGATGATGATTCTGCAGTAAACAATGTGTCATGTAGTCTCAGCTCGAAAGCTGTGCCTGTCCAAAACCCAGTGCTATGGTAGCAATAGAATGAGAGGCGCAGAGTGCGATCCACCGGATTTATCATGTATATATATACGGAATACTATACGTCAAGAACTTGAGGCTGATGTTAGGACTGATGCATTTGGGTGAGATTGTAGACAGGATATTGGAAATGGGCTGATAAATGATGTAGTGCTTGATACGGCGCTGACGTGCTTCTTACCTACTGCAACATCTGTGCATCAAAGAATCCGCTTATAGATATCTACTGTATAGTAAACCTGCAGTGACTGCACAGATATGGATCATATGTATACACCGCAGAAGCCAGAGCAAAACAAAATAACCAACCGTCTGTCTTTGGCTGAAGGGAACTAGGTTTTAATCATTCGAACTGGGGTGAGACAGAAAATATGTCATATGCAGTTTGGGGCTGTAGTATCACCTGCCTGCACGAAGGGGAGGTTTTGGAGGTGTCTTTCATGGCTACACAGTGCTCATCAGACTGCTGTGAGATCGCCTTAATAAGCAAGGAGAAGAAGAAAAAGAAAGAGAACGAGGATGACGATGCTGATAAAGTCGGTGAGACATCTAGATTGCATGAGGTCGCTTTCGGTTATTTCCTTTCCTTCCTTCTAGGAGTCTCTCTTCGGTATGATAGATGATTCTGTCCATGCCATTGACCAGGCGGGTAGCGAGGAAAGAGAACCATTATTGTTGCACGCCGGTTTTAGTTCAGACCTTGGCACATTAAATGAGCTAAGATGGACGAAATCTCATGATCTCACATTACTAGTGTTGTGTTGACTGGAGTCTGGTCGAGGAACGATCAGTACACGTACCTACTTACAGTAGGTTGTCAGCGAGGCTTGCGAGCTGCAGAAGATGAATCAGAAAAGAAATCAAGGACATCCCGAGGAACTGTTTTCAATTCCCAACAGCGTGGACGAGACCAAAGCGTGGACCGAATGTTTTTTTATTGGTGGCCCATCGAGCGCCTCAAGTTCTGCGTTGCATCAAGCAATCACATCTTCGTTGTTTTCTTTTTGATATTCCTATCGCCTGGTACGGACCACTGTCTAGTAGCAACAGAACAGAGGCATACTGATAGAATCACGGGACAGCATGGGACATGCAGAACCGACATTATCACCGAATGGGACGACCGGGACAGCCCGGGAGACGATTACTGCTTACAGAGTACATGTCATCGCATATGAGTAATCGATCTGGGCGCAAATGTGATAGGTAGACCTGAGTGCCAATGTCAAGAGAGTGACAGCGGTAGGCAATCAACCTACCGGTCGATCCCGGCGGCTCACGAACAAATCACGAAAAGTGACAGATACCGCTGGATGCTTTATCGCAAGTACGATAAAGTAGGTAGCTACACACGCGCATCGAGAGTTAGATAGGTTCACATAGAGAGGAGAGAAAGTGTAGTGTCAAAGACTATATGTACCTAGACCAGCCGGAGTCGAATCGAGCTGACCATGCTAGTCTGAGATGGAGTTGTATGTGGGCAGCAATAGAGTCTTCTTGTAGCGCTGCTAAAAAAAAAAAAAAAAGGCTTCGCCGCCGCACGCTTGAACAGTTGGCCCCCAAGACAAGAAGGGGACTACCACAACTCTGTACTGAGTATATAGATGCAGTAGGTATGTCGTATCGGTGGGTGGTATCGGACCTCGTGTTGCAGAACTATGTTGTAGAGGAGTATATTTTATGTCAAGCACCTAACTGTACTGCGTAGCCCTGACAGTAATCATGAGTTGGTCTCCCTTTTGTCTACCTAGTTCGGGTCCATCGACTTATAGCACCTGCTCCTTGCGTTATAGGTTGTGGCGTGAGATAGAGAGATGGAGATAGTCTAGAATTACGCTACGCGACGCTATAAGTAAAATCCCGTTCTACACTAGTTTAACGTGTCGATCCGGACGTTTCGGGCTCCATAGTGCAGGGGTAATATAACTGAAGTTCTACTTTTTCTCTTCAAAAAGAATGTTTTTTTTTTGTTTTTTTTTTTCCCCCCCCCACCCCCTTTCACCCTACCCTTTTCATGTCTGTTGAGAACCTCGGTCATGGCAGAACAGCCCCCAGATGCCCAGATGCACACACAGATACACTAGGCGGGATAGACGAGCCCAAATGTCATGGCGACGTCGTGACGAGACGCAACTGACATGTCCATTGTAGGCATAGCTTGGCTGGTGTGTGCTGGCCAACCGGCTTGGCAGGGGAATGCCTAAGTAGGTATGCTATCGTGTAGCGAATGACCACTGAATGGATTGAGACCTTGGGGTCCTTATATATGTGTGATTAGAGCATGACTGCATTTTTGGAGAAGCGCACCATCTACACTCCAGGTAAGGCTACAATGCAAAAGAGCCTGCAGGTTGTGCGAAGTAAGAGGACAGCAGCCGTTTTAAATGTCTGCCGCGCTTGTTTCTTCTGACAAGGTAGTCAGACTCCCTGCGAGTAAATTTCGATATATGCGAAACCGTCTATCCTAGCGGCTGTCACTCCTATAATTTCTGCCTTTTTTTTTTTTCCTATCTATATCATGGCTCCTGATTGGTGTTGATTAGTAGGCAAATACCTAATCGTGTAGCCGCTTAGATACGACTCAAGCCGCGAGTCGAGGTTTTTATGTAGTAGTGTAGGCAGTGTCAAGTTTCGTCTCCCTGAACCATGTCCTTCATCACGAACAACCAGCGAGCGCATGACGAAACAACCTGGTTCTTATATCCCCCACCAAGGCCTGCCTAGCCCGCAAAGAGAGGACAGATAGCCAGCCAGCCAGGGAGGGAAGCAAAACAAAACAAAACACAACAAAAATTCGTGTGCTATCACTCTGGGTCATTTCCGTTGTTCCCGCTTATGGTCTCACCTTCCGCCCCGGACGCCCTGCCTGGGGCCAAGGGTCCACCCGTCCGCAATCTGTATCCGGGTATTTGTTTCTATTTGCGACCTACATCCATCATGTACAAATTTAAGTAGACGGTACGGTATACCCACGATCCACCGGCCTCTTCATCACAGAATCATCAGATGTTCCTGAATTTCCGAGGAGACGGCTGCGCCCCTATACGCCAGCCCGAAGAGGCAAAAGGGGGATTCACAAGACGCCAGGAACTCCATTCAATATCGCCTCTGGGATCATCACATACCTAGCTAGCTACCTACAAAAGAAGAAGCCGTGATACGGTCCGCAATCATGAACAGGCACACGCAGGTAGTAAAGTACAAGCACGGTACTGTAGGTACTCAGTACTGCTCTACCGTAGAGTACATACCTGCCTCGTAACGACTCGCCCAGGTAAGGACAAATGAGCTAGCTATGAGGGGCGATGCATGCCTACCTACTCCTAGTCGAGCCTAGTACCTACATAGGATACCTCCTATCTAAGTGTCTAAGTACCGTAGGTACCTACTTCGCCCTGCCTAGGTACTGTAGGTAGGTAGGTAGGTAGGTCAGTACCTAGGCAGGTATGTACTGTACATGTACCTAGCGCTTGGGTAAGTAGGTTAGCCCCGACCAAGAATCCATAGGCCGCATGTGGGCAGGTCCAGGCGCACGACAACCCTGTTCTCCAGCTCCCACGCCCGGCCAAACTTGGCTTGCACGCCTGGTGGCCCCGAGGCCTAACAAGGCCCCAAAAACGTCACTTTGACCAGCAGCCACCAGCACCACCCACGATCTGCGGCCCATCCTGACGCATCCCTCATCCGTCCGGACTATCCCCCCTCTGACCAAGGCCCATGGTCAATGGTTCTCGTCTCATGATCTCGACGTCGCCAGGTCATAGGCGAAACCGTTGCTACCGCGAACTCTTCCCTCTCTCTCCCCACCCATCCGAGCCACTTAGAGAGATAACCAACCCGAAAGCACTCATTCAGTAAATCGACTGTTATAAGGATCCTCACGCAATTAATCCTGCTCGCCCCTCTCATTCCAGTCAATCCGGCCCCAAATCAGTCACCGTATGGAAGAGTGGGAGACTGGAACCAGTCAGAGACCTTCGGACATCGCCAACAGATCGCAAGTACCTCGGACACTGGAGGACGACCTCCCGTTATTGAGAGGGCGCGACCGACCGCCTCTCGCCTTGTTTGCACAGGTGAACCGGCTCGAACACGATGCAACGAGTTTCGTCCCTATTGCCAAGTTGGGATCGTAATAGGTCCAGCACCAGTAGTATCACAAACGGCCATGCCCGCAAAAGTAGCGTCGACAAGGTACGCGGCTGGGCTGACAGAATCCCATCATCCCGTTCTTCCCGGCTAGCCAAGGAGGCATTCTGGCCTGCGACTCTCGATAAGGAATGCGAGAAGGCTGCCCGCATATTGAAGTCGTTTTGCAGTACGTTCGGCACCACACACTGCCGAGATTGGGCGCGGCTCTCTGGCTGCCGCTTCAGCTCATGTATCGCTAACACTCACTAACAGATGATGGCTTCTCAACGCCCGATGACCGGCCCGGAAGCCCCTTGACGTCGTCCAGCACGCGCTCGTCAAGTAGAATATTAAAGAAAATACCCCCAAGGTTAATACAAAATGCTGTGGGACTGGCAGTTTTCACATCAATGCGATCAGGGCTATGGACATCGGGCTCTGGAGGTAGTGGTATTCTAGTTGCGCGGAAGACCGACGGCTCATGGTCTCCGCCATCCGGCTTGGTGCTGCAGACGCCGAGCTTAGGTTTCGTCATTGGCGTCGACATCTACGACTGCGTCTTGATCATCAACAACTTCAACGTGCTCGAAGCCTTTGCGCGGCCTAAGTTGACACTTGGCACAGACGTGACCTTGACCACCGGCCCACTAGTATCGCTTGGCCTACTCGAGAACGATGTGACATGGACAGATTTGAGTGATGCGGCTATCACATACGTCAAAGCGAAGGGACAATTCTCCGAAGTGAAATTGGAAGGCACAGTCATCCAGGAACGGAAGGAAGAGAACGAAAGATTCTATGGCATGACATTGGGAGTCGCAAAGATATTGTCCGGGGATATCAACCAAAGCCTGCCGCAAGTGCGGCCTCTAACGGAAGTTTTGAAAGCCGCCGAAGGACGTGTAGACTACGATACGGCCCTCGTCGAATCCCTTTCTTCCCAGCCTGCTCCGAGTGATGCTATGATTGAGCACCCGGTCGCACCGCCCTTGTCGCCTGGCTTTGGAGTCCCCACCCTGGAAGACCCTGATCCTTTCGGTGTTTTGGCTCTGGAAATGGCCGGGGTAGGCATTCGCGAGGCTGGAACACATCTACGTCCTGAAAGTAGCCAATTCGAGTACCACCCGAGCCCAACTAGCCCGTTCTTCCCCAGGGGCAAGCGAGGGAGCGTTGATACAGCTATGTCGCGTAGCAACCGAGGTAGCTACATGTCTAGCAAGACTGTCGGTACTGAGAAGAGCCAAACTACCGATGCCTGTACCCAAACGTTCTCGGCGACTCCAGAAACAAC
Source organism: Xylaria sp. MSU_SB201401 (assembly GCA_002288965.1). Classification (NCBI taxonomy): domain Eukaryota; kingdom Fungi; phylum Ascomycota; class Sordariomycetes; order Xylariales; family Xylariaceae; genus Xylaria; species Xylaria sp. MSU_SB201401. The sequence continues at coordinate 48,455 of NPFG01000156.1, read as the reverse complement.
ACCTACCCACAGCCAAAGCCAGAGTGAGGATGGTCATCAGCAGCACTCGTCCGATGAATTCCAGGAAAACAAGGAACCGGTGGAGGTTGATTATACTAAGATTGACATTAGCTCTCTGCGTAAGCTCTCAAGTTTTCCTGACCTGGAAGAAACAACGCCCGAGGCTCCACAAAATGATTCTAGCACGCTAGTGAGCACCAGTACAGAGGAGAAATTAGATTATTTCGAGGAAAATAAGACAAAGAAGGACAAGACCGGAGAATGTAGTCCTGTACTCGCGGTCGATAAAGATAATGAAAGTTATGCGGATGATGAAGACGAAGAGAGTAGCGTTTACGGCACAGGCGACAATGACATGGAAAATGATGAGGAGTTTGAGTGCGATGACGAGTCAGATATCGAGGAGGAAGCTGTCGTCTTTGAGGTTGCCACAGCACAAGCTCCCACTCGGGTGGCTATGGTCGGAACCCAAGTATTGCAAGCCAAAGGGGCTGTCGTCACCATTCCAAAAAGAATACCACCACCGCTCCCAACCAGAAGCCCCGCGCGTGCTTCTCGAAGACGCAGTCAGATGGTTGATGTCGGTAGTATGGCGGGCAGTAGCCCTTTGAGGAAGGAATTCGATCCCATCGAGGTCTCGGGTGGTGCTACACCGAGGGCATCCAAGATGTTAGAACCGACAAGCGACGCTGTGAGTCACAACATGACGCTAGATCATAACAGTGCGGCTGAGGCCAAACCCACCGAGGCTCCCGCAAACTCGGCAACAACTCCAGTTCATGAGTTCCACGAACGGTCCGTGAAGCGAGCAAGCCATATTGTGCAGTCTGGCTTGACGGAAGAACACCCCGATTTAAGCGCTGTTCATAATGTAGCAGCCTCAGTTGCTTGAAACAAGGGAGCGTCTCTTTCGACTCCGGCCCCGGGCCATGTACGAAACGAAAACGACGAGTTCTGAAGTCATTATCATTTGGAACAATGCATGCGCAGGTTATGAGGTTCGGAAAGATATGAAGCGGCGCATTCTGGGAGGTTATTGTATCATCAGGGAAAGGGATTGATTGCCTTCGGTTTTTGAGGCACGGGGAGGGGCTCCAATAAAAGGGTTTATTTATCGACAAGCAGGGAGCGGCAGCATCATATCAATACCCTGGTTAGCATTGTTTACCTATTATTGTTTACATGATTGTACATATTCTATCTAATCTTAACACGACCGTACTTATGAGGGCTGAAGGCGGTAAGAGAAGTAGTGGTGTTATGCGTCAATGGAATGGTATTTGCAAGGTACTCACTCACTGGAAAGGTACGATACCAGGTGAAGTGCAGACTCTAGAGGTGATAAGTACACAGACAAAACCCGTGTCCGTTGCTATGGTGTCTCGGCACTGGTTATTCATCTGCTACCAGTAGTCATATCAGTTCTAGAATTTGGCTACGCGTAATGTCAACAACGCATGTTTTCTCTCCTCCAAGCCTCCACGTTTGCCAACCCTCTCCCCCGCCATTGATGTTGCCCGTCTCATCTCCCCGTCCGGCAGTCTCAATCTACCAGAATACTACTCGCAAACGACTCGGAGAAACTTGGTCTGCAATCGTCTTGTCACGATAATAGCACTCAGATCGACGATGTTACGACATCTCAATGGTGGCTTAGGTGGGTCTTCGCCATCAGCACGACCGCCCATTGGCGAGTTCAAATCGACAAGACGGCCGGCTCAAGGCAATGGCCAATCACTGTAAGCCGTCTCCAGCCTCCTTCTCCTTTGCTCCAGGGCAGTCCAGGGCAAGGCGGACCGCTACCGGTAACCGCTAACGAAACTTTGCAGTGCCCAACAGCAGAGACCCCAAGCACCCCAGACACCCCAGCCACAGCTCCAGCTCCAGCTCCAGCCGGCGACGCCCACTGAAGCAAGCGAATCTGCACGCAGCACCTGTACCCGCCCCTAGAAGCGCGTTGGTTCACGCGAGCTTGTAGCCATTCGACTGCCTCATTGGGCCGATTCCGACTCGTCTTCAGACGCAACCTTGTCCGACGACGACTACGACGAGCCCGCCGCCCCCCTGCTCGTAGTCTCGAGCGATTGCCTCCCCGCACATCCACCCCAGACACCCGTCAAGACACCCACCCAGAGCTTCAGCCTCCAGACGCCCCGGAGACGCGATCCCACGCCACGCCAAGAGCGAGCCCTACGTAGAGACTTTTTGCGCCAGCGCAACGAGGTCGGCGACAGCAGCGGCAGCGGCAGCGGCAGCGACGGTGGCAACGGCAACACCAACGACCAACCGCTCGCGCTCGACGACCCCTTCAGGATGTCTAGTCAGCAGGGCAAATGGCGCGAGGACCAGGTCCTCGTCATCTGCCCTGGTAGCCAGACCACCATGGCCCAGTTAGGCTGTAGCGAGCTTACGCCGCCGGCGCATCGCATTCCCACGAGGATGTTCAAAGATGAAGACGGCGACGAGTTCCTGCCTTACCGCACCTATAAGCGTAAGAAGAGTGGCAAGGCACAGAAGACGGAGAAGGTGGAAACTGTAGCGCCTACCGATGCCGCAAATGACGAGGAGGAATGGGAATGGGTTGAGGATCGCGATAGTATTGAGGGTGCCATCTATCCGATCCAAGGTACGTAGATGCTCTGACAGGTGGTTCTCAGGGTGTACTGCCAGTGGCGTCAACGATGCAGAGCCGTTCAATGGAAACAGCAATAGTCGCTAACAATTGTTTGTAGGTGGACGCATAGTCAACATGCCAGCCTTCTTAGCTTTCATTGATCATGTACACGGTCTCCTCACATCTACATCCATGTACCACATCACCCCAATTGTGCTGATGGCTTCACCGCAATGGACCCGTCCTGACTGCGAAGCAATAGCCCGCTATATATTCGAGAAAACCAAGACTCCAGCACTCTGTCTCTTACATAGCGCTGTGGCTTCACAGTATGGCCTGAAGTGGCCGACTATGACGGTTGTGGATATCGGGTTTGAGAAGGTCGATGTGACATGCATTTACGACAGTAATGTTGTCAGCCATAAGGATTTGGGCTTCCCAACACCAGTACGGGAGATTTCTGGCGGGGAGGTCTTTACACAAAAACTCTTGGCCTTGTTGAAAGACAAGGGTTTCACGTATGAAATGGCCGAGCAGCTGAAAAAGAGTTCAATATGCGAAGTCCTTCCGTACGCGCCAGACTTGGCAGAACTCATGGAGCTTCCTACCGAGTCACAAGCAGCCGCTAGCCAGGGGCACGCGCCGCCCACAACAAGCATAGAGCCGCCAAAGATTACGGAACCAGTGAAGCCCGTCTTGAACACAGATACAGACACTGAGAACGGTGACCCTAAAGAAGCAGACGAAGGCGTTCTAGACGTGGCTAACATCGTTACGAGCGGGAACACGCGCGAATTCCTTGCGAAGCGAGAAAAGGAGAAAGCGGAGAAGGCCAAAACGAAGAAGCAAGGCAAAGGCCAAGAGCCCGAGTCTGCCGCCGCGAAGCCTGTCCGACTACCAAACCTGAAACGAAAGACTAACATATTTCATTACGAAGATTTGGAGCATGAAGATGTTCAAGTGCCAGTTCCAAGCAATGGGGTCAGGTCTGATTCTTCAGTCGCGGTAAATGCTGAACCACCAACCAGTGGGGCACCAGCTGCAACAGAGGACGGCTCGACGAGCGAACCAGTTGAGGCCAAATCCGTTGAAGAGAGGCAGGTCAATGGCCAAACAAATGGCAATTTGTCTACTGAGCCTGTGAAGACTGTAACGGAACGCCGTACAAAGCGAGTGCGGAAGGACATCGAGGTTGGCCTCGAAAGATTTTGCTTCGCGGATCGCGGTGAAATCAACCGGATTACGGATACGATATACCACGCAATCCAGAGTATCGATGATATCTACAAGCGATCTGCTTGTTGGGATAACATTGTATTTGTCGGCAATGGTAGCCGGCTTCGGGGACTGAAAGAGAACATCATGCAGACTCTGACGGCCCGACATCTGATTTCCCCCAGCACCGCTACCATTTTTACATCTGAGCTTCCCTCTAATATGGCGACGCCAAGTGGGACTGGTTCGCAGACTCCGACTGGCTCTTTCACCGGTCAAATACCTACTACAAGCTCGGTTAACCCCCTCTTACAGGCGGCAACGACGGCTTCTCTTGGCGTACCCGGTCAAGCACACGCTCCTAGTTCTAATGCTGGCGATGGCATTAGCCACCACTCTCATGGGCAGACGCCCATGAGCATAAAGCAAGCTTCCCAGCCGACATACCTGGCTGACTGGACCAAGAATGGCTTCGAAGAGGCGATGTTCCTGGGCTCACTCGTTGCGGCTCGCCTAGCCTACTGTATTCATAACTTAGATGCAGCCACCACAGAGTCTCAGCGCTATATGAGCCTCAACCGCGTCGATTATAAGTAAGTCGACGAATCCTCAAGGTCAAGAATTCCCCATGCTAACTGCCTGGTAGCGAGAGCGGCCCCAAAGCTATCCGGACTCATTCGATGCTAGGTTCGTAAACCGCGAACGACACGCTTGGTTGCTTCTCTTTTGGCGGGATATCCCGGAGTTGATGGGCTGTAAAAATAACATCGGAGGCATCTTGTGAGGAGGGCCACAAATTATGTGGACTTTTGCTTTTTTATATTCTTCTAATAGCTACCTTTCAAGGTTTCCTGTAGAGCATCCGTGGCAAGATGTGAACCTTATAGCCAATACGAAAGTTCATCTGGGTCAGGGTTGATAAGGAACAGTTCCCACCCACAACACTATTTCCTCACGTGTTGGAACTACCAAGTCTCACCATTGAATAAGATGGAAATATAGCTAGAAATGGCCTCGGTATAATAGCAGCTTGAATGAAATAAAACTTGAGAAGAAGAAAAGAAGCTAGGGACGAAGTTATTTCAACATGAAAAGTCATATCCTTAGTCTAGAATATCTCGTAATCACTCAGAAGCTATGAAAAGTCACGCGATTAACCACTACTCCCTGTCCCTTACACTCATTTCCTAACCTTTACCGCAAGTTTCTTAACATTAGTGCCTCTTTCATGTTCTGATACCACCTGCGAAGACGTTCCGTTAAGCGACCCGTTTCCTTTCCCTCCTGGCTTGAAGAGGTCATCGCTGGTGCTCTTATCCAGGTACAGCTAAATAACTTCTATGATCAAGAGCTCGCACTCTTCATCAAACTTGTGGTGCATATTGAGACGCACCTCCTGGACGACTCCGCGAAATCCTGTGTTGTTAGTCCCATAGTCAAGCGTTATTCTCGAGACGACTTGGAGCAATGCCAGGCTGAGTTCGGCCAGAGGGTTGACAGAGCGCTTCATGAAGCCCGATCTCGCCATATGCCCGCCTTCATCCTAGGCTGATAGATAAAAGTAGATTTAGAATCTCGAGCCCGAGCTCGTCGTCGGGATCTCTAGAGAGTATGTAGAAAATGATATTGCCGGGTCAGAAATACTGCTCAGTTGTGGCCGCCGACCCGATCTAACCCAGCCCCGGTAAGGCATCATCGCTAGAGTTAGAAACCCCATGGGAGCTTGTTTCTCAAGGCATCTGAACAATGGCGGAGCCGCGCACCATCATGTATCGTGATTGAACCGGTGAATTCGGCTTCAACCCACAAGCTACGAGGAATTCGCAAGTTTAACACAACAAATCTAAGGACCATGCGATGTTAAAGAAATTCCTTCTGGTAGCGCAACGTCAACACCAGACTTTTCGGACGTCCAGGAACTAGATGGCCTGTACCAACTCCTCCCAACGGTATGGATGACACGACAACGAGGGTTACCAGAGACTGTGGAAAACCGATGGCGTATCGGATCTAGCGATAGCTTTGTAGCATGAAAATGGGACATATTAGTTACTTGGTATAGTTTATGCTACCGTCCAGTCATCTGATAAAACATTGCCACCAGGGGACATCAAGAGCTCAGGTTCTAGACTATTACGCAAAACATGAGGTTGCCGTTGATGAATTCAAAATATCCGCCACTGTTCGCAACGATCCCACATAGGTTTCGTGGTGTAGTTGGTTATCACGTCAGTCTAACACACTGAAGGTCTCCGGTTCAAGTCCGGGCGAAATCATGATTTACCTTTTGCTATCATCTATAGCGCGAACTCCCTTTTTATATTATTGTGAAATGCTCTTTGTGACGAATGACGAGGCTGGAACTGCTGAGTTGAAAGAGTCGAGGCAGAAGGTGGTGAAACGATACTTTTACTATGCTACGCTCGTGACGTATTTTCAAGACACCTAGGCGTTATCCGACGAGACCTCATTGATGCGCCGCCACATAATGGCGGAGATCGCCGAAACCAGGTTAGGGGTGTGTCACCTTGAAGGTTGATATTCTTGTGTGGCTGGGCCCCCGGTGCTATCTACCCTGGTTCCCTCCTCTTTATGTACAGAGTACTGGCGGAACTATTTTTGCGTACGTTCTTAAGTGTGACTGATATGGAGAGTATTGACTATTGACCGACTCTCGTATGGTGTGTCGCGAGTGCTGAGATAACTTACATACCATGGCTTCCGCCAGCGCTGATACGAGCCAAACTCCCGAGACAACCCAGTTACGGCTCTCCTCCGGCAACGGGCCCATTTCTCGGACTGTCCTGAAGACGCCTCTACGCGATGCGCATCCCTCAGAGATTCCCATTATAGACATCTCTGGGATCTTCAGCAACTCCAAGGATGCCCGGGCGAACGTGGCTCGCCAGATCCGGAACGCGGCTACCAACAACGGGTTTTTCTACATCAAAAACCACGGCATCCCGCCGGACATTCCCGAGACGGCCTGCGCGGAGCTCCTGGGCTTCTTCCGGCAGCCGCGGGAGATCAAGGATCGCGCCCACGTGAGTAAGTCCAAGTACTTCAACGGGTACAAGCCGCCAAAGTCACAGCGAATCAACCCCTTCGAGTCGGTCGATGCCCGCGAGACCTTCTCGTGGACCTACGACCCGAGGTACGACCCCTCGGTGCCCGACCCGGACGCCGTCCCACCTCACATCGCCCGGTACCTGCGAACGGAGGACTTTCACTGGGAGGCGACGGCGAACCTGCCTCATTTCAAGGAAGCCATTGTGCGCTACTGGCGCTCGTGTCTCGCCGTGGCGCGCGCCCTCGTGCGATGCTTCGCGCTATCTCTCGATCTACCAGAGGATTACTTCGCGGACAAGTTCACGCATCCGGACGCCGCCCTTGCGCTGAACTACTACCAGCCTCTACCAGCCTCCTCCGTTACGGCAGCATCGGCAGAGCAGGGCGAGACAGAGGTTTCCATCGGCTCGCACACAGACTTCCAGCTCTTCACGATCCTGTGGCAGGACAATAATGGAGGACTACAGGTCTTGAATCGTCAGGGCCAGTGGATCAACGCGAAGCCTATCCCGGGCACTTTTGTCGTGAATATCGCGGATTATTTGCAGCGCATCACGAACGACCGTTACGTGAGCACCGTGCACCGCGTGCAGAACTACAGCGGCAACGAGCGCATCAGCATGCCTTTCTTTTTCGGTTTCAATCTCAACGAGAGCTGTGGTGTGCTCGATAGCTGCGTTGCCGAGGGCGAGGAAAAGAAGTACGGTGAGATCAGCTGCGAGGAATGGGTCCAGAGACGTGTGAGGGCCATGCATAGGAAAGACGAGGTGTTGGTGGAATGAACAATGATGCTGTCACAGTCTTCGCCCTATTCATGGAACTGCGTGTCTGATATTGTCCCCAATACGCTACAAACTCGACCCAACCTGGCTGGTCTTGGCGGACTGTTTGACTCGTCATATTTGCGTTTGGTGACAACTTCGCTGGTCGGCAGTATCAAACCGGAGATAGTTGAAGCTGGAGCAATTTCCTGCTGAGGACTATTTGCCTTTCTCTCGAACGCAGCCTTACTTGGGAAATGGCGGCTGCAGACTTTAGCCAATTTTAGCTGGGTCGTGGCATCTATTTAGCTACAGGATACACTAGAGGTTTTGAGACTGAGGTGTGCACTGGAGACGTTGCAATGTCAAGGACTAATAAGCAATCACTAGGCAAGTCAGAACGGTTATACATAGGGTGGACGGTGATTTTATAGTCTAGGGATGGAAGTAAAAAAAAGCTGTATATTAACAATATATATACTGAGAATGAAGTAAACATCGTAGAGTATGTATATACGCACGAGCCAGCTCGAATTTTGTCTCATCATCTCGTCATTATACAATTCGTAGCCAAACCGTATGGAATATAGATAGATATACATTCACTGCCAAGCCCCGGCCTGCGTCGGATCCTGCATTACGTGTTGCATGCCAAAGCTGTGCATACCCTGGTGAGGCATAAACCCACCATATTCTTGTACTAGATAATTCCAGTCCATCTCGCCGCCAAAACTAACATCAGGGAACGCCAAAGAAAATTGCCTAGAGATATGAGCAGGTTGCATATTGCTGAACATATCGGTGGGGTGATACATTGCTGCGTTGGGTACAACATTCGCTGCTGCTGCCCCAGAGGATGACGATGGTACTGACTGAGGTGTTGCACCGAACCCAGCACTAGCCACTGGGATCTTTGGCGACGGCGTTGCCAAGGGAGTTTTGTCCTTGGCCTTTTTAGGCATTCGAGCATCAATCTGTCTCATGACCGTTATGAGTCTCGGAGGGGCTAGTGTACGGCCGTTTGCGGCCTCGGCAGCTTCTCTGGCATCCCAAGCCTTCACAAAGAGAGCACTGAAAGCGAGGTGCAATGGTGTCTGTGTTATCGTAGTCATTTTCCTCCTCTCTGCATGCTCAAAGATTGTCTCCCAGGCACGCTCACATAGATCACCTGTCGTACGATGGCGGAGCTCGCCCAAGAGACAGACGTACGCAGGGAAAGGAAAATACATTTTTGTGTACCAGAGAAAGCCCTTGAGTCTTTCGTGAGCCTGTATCATACTGTCATACTCGATCATACGGATAGCCTCGATCACAAGACTTTCGCTTTCCGCGGGGGGTAGGGGCGAAGGGGCCGTTATCACAACTCGAAAGAATCCGGACACGACCTTCAATTTGCAAATGCTAGCTCGCGTCATGAGGAGAGTCATATAATGAATAGGGATCTTTGGGTCGCAGAACTTCAAGTATGTTTCCTCCATATAGTGCGCAAACTGGTCGAGATAACTCGATAGGCGGTGATCAGCTAGATTCGTGACCGCTTGTGGATTAGCAGCAGACAACTGAGCTTTCATCTTGTCATTGCCCGGTGCTTTAGCAAACTCAAGCCGTGTCAGAGTGAATATCATTTCTGTGGCACCGGTATGAGGAGGCGGTGAATCTTTGGCATGGGCGTTGAGGTCGGCGTCATTGATATTGAGAGGCAACTTGCAGTTGCCTCCAGTGGAAATGGCTGTGATGGTCGATCCACACATCTCCCCGATGCGTCTGTCGAAACCAGCCAGGTTCCACCAAAGCCTCCTTCTCTCCTCTACTTCGAATGGAGAAAAGCCGAATTCGGCGCCATCTCGCTGTAGGCCAAGGCGTTGGCCCAGACGGACACCCATGCCCGTTAAACAGAACAAAGTCCGAGGATCCGTATATTGTCTCACGCCGATCTGGTACTGGTTAGGATTAGAAGAAGACCAAGTACTGAAGGAGACGTCTTACACAATACAGCAAATACGCCTGTAATACTGTCAAGTCTGGCATACGCATGAAACCCGCGTTAAACAAAGCTTGCTGGGTGCCGTGTTGGTATTTTGCTAGCAAGTTCGATCTTGTCTCATTAAAAGTCTGCTCTACCTCGTCCTCGTTAAGGCTGGTAATGGCCATGAGGTATATGGCAAACATTAGAGCCTCGAGGCCTTTTTGATCCCCTCGTAAGATTTGTCAGGCCTCGATGATCTGAACCTGTAGAGTAGGTGTGTGAGTGAGTTTGAGTAGAGGGTTGACGTTATCTAAGTAGATCTGCCATAGTTGAAAGATCTGAACCCCTGACGGATGTAGGTCAGTGACGCTCTGGGACTGGCCCCCAACAGCAAACGGAAAGCCATCCGGGTTGCCGAACATTTGGTCGTAAGCGTGATTGATGGTTGATCCGACGTCTTCCTCCTCGGAAGAATCTGGTGGTGGATCAGTTTGCGCACGGAACTAGACCCGGGGTTAGGATGGAGTTTCAGAGGCGAAGTGAGACGCGGGAGAAAGAAAGAACATACTTCTTTCTGGAAGGGGAACCATCTAAAGGTTCTGTCGCCATGTTTCATTTAGCACGTGGGAATGTCGAGACACAGATGAGTTGGGGTCATCCCAGGACTGTAGTACCTACCGTGGTCTGTGTAGCTTTTCACCAGCGGATGAGATGACATCAGAATCTGCACCAGCGGGTGAGGCCTTGGCTCTCGGTCTGTTGAAGTCAGGGTCGAGTTCGTCGCCCTCCTCAACGGAGCCAGGATCCGTGATTTTTATGTCCGGGCCTAGGGACTCGAACTCAATGCCATTCTGAGACAGAAGTGCCTCGTACTTCCTAAGGCGGTCGACCAGGTCGCGCTCGGGAATACGTTTCTTCCTTCGCCTCGGTGGTTGGGGTGGCACAACGCGGCAGTCGACGCCGGCCTTGACACAATTGGAACATGGCTTCTTCTTGTCACATCGCACCTTGCGCTGCTGGCACAGGACACAGCTGTGGCCGCGGGTGACCTTGACAAACGAGGAATCCGGATCCGGTGGGGTATTGGCAACCGAAGCGCCGATCGGAGTGGAATGATTGTAGGTTGAGCTGCCATCGCCGGAGTGATGAGACTCTGGGGTGGCAGGCATCCTCAAGACGCCGTCGGTCCCGAGTCGACGAGCACAGATGAGACGGGCAGAGATGAAGCAAAGGCAAACAAAGGGACGTGTGGTGTACAGTACGGTCTAGCGCGCGCAGGCGCTCACAGGCAATGGGGGCAGCGGGAGCGAACGGGCAACGGTATGCGACACTGATAAAGCTTAAACGAACTGGCGGAGTCCTGCACTACCAGCAATGGGTTGATAAGGTCCAGGATAGCGGAACGACAGGTATGATGAAATCGACCTACATGTGAGGGCACCGGCGGCGATGGTCTCTCATTGGCAAGGGGCGGGTTGATTCGCGACCCTGCGGGGGGCTCGCTCGGGACCGACCAAAGGCGGCTTGTCACTCTGATGGAGCTTTGCTGCAACCTTGCACCAGGCTAGTATCTGGATATACACCGCGCTAGCAGCGGGGGATGTGTGGTGGCGGCAACAGCATCAGCTGCATCAGGACAAGCATTAGGGTAGGTAGGGAGATGCGCCTACTGAACCAGTATGCGTAGACACTACTAGGCAGGTTACAAAGATGGGTATCTGGATTAGGCTGAGACCCGTACCTTATTTGATTGCAAGAGGAGAGTTATAGCGGTAGCTTAATAGACGAGCGCGATTTCAAGGAGAACGGAGAAAGAAGAGGAGGTGGAGAAGGATTGAGAATGAGGAAGAGAGGAGGAGGAGGGCGGGAGGAATGGCTGGCTGGCTGCCTGCCTACTTACCTTAGGTAGGTAGGTACTATACTATACTACTATATGGGAGGAAGTGCACAAGTAGGTAGGTACTAACCTTGACGTGCAGTAGGCATATTAGAGGTAGGGCAGAGAAGAAAGAGCGGATCGAAACTGCAGATTACCTTAGGTAGTACCCAGGTAGGTAGGTGGGTTCGGTCAATGCATGCAACCAAGGCAGCTTAAAGCAAGGAACCTTGAACCTGCCCAGCAATAATGCCACACGCAGCCTTACCCGCATACCGCCAGTGCCTACCTACCCAGTACACGTCCTAATTACGATAATAGTAACAACCTATGCTTTTGGTGGAAGTACATAGATAGGTTATGACCTTGGAGTTGAGATGCTTAGACTATCAGTACAGGTGGCGGGTGCTAACTAATTACATATGGGCACATGTAGGTTAGGTAAGTACCTACAGGTACCTAGGTAGGTAATAACAGCAAGGGAAGATGTGGTGGAGACATCAACTTACTAAGCTACTGCACGATAGTGTTCTGGTGTATACATGGGATATCTACCTTAGGTACCTACCTAGGTACTCAGTACCTACACCCCCGTATAATGACCTGCAACAATTACAGATAAGATGATCTGATGATAAATTCTGCTGTAAATCTATTGATATGGACATTCAGAAGGATGTGACTAGAAAAGAGTTTTTCGATCGTGCTACCGTGTAAGTGATGCTGAAAGACTAAATAAGGTAGATAGCTAGGTAAGTACCTACTTAGGCAAGGCACTCAGGCACCATTGTACCAAGTCATATATATACGCACCTCTAAAAAGGTCGAGTTCTTTCCGCAGCACCATCGCAGCCGTTTCTTGTTAGACCCCTTAGCTAAGTTATTTACTGCATATACAAATGTCGCATGTCGCAGCTTAGAAGCACCGACTACAACGGCGATCGCTTGTCTCACTTGCCGATTCACTAGCGGTTTATGAGAGTACTAGCCTGCCACCAAGGACAGCGGGTCGGGATGTACCATCTTTCTCGGGACCGAGCGTCTTCCCATATCCGACTCCTCATGCTGTCAGACTCTCTCTGCATCGAGCGACAACAGCAACTCGCTCGCGTCCAGTCTGCCATGTATTTCGCAGTCAGAAGACAGAACACTGTGCTACAATATGTAGGCTTTATCGGCAATAGTGTGATTATTAGCATTCTAACCATACTTCTTCCTATCCTTGGATCCGGTTGAGTGTACATGCAGTCTGTATAGACGGATTGAAACATGAGCGAACAACAGTACTACCGATCTCGAGGAAACCAGCGCAGTGAATCAACACAAATAAGAATTGACTAAAGATGTTTAAAAAATCTCATACGTACCTCACTCAAGTCAGGGCCCAAGATAAGCTTGGTAGACAGGTGTCGTGCAACGACTGCACAGCTGCTCGGCATCTCCCCCATCATCCAACCTATACTTCTCTCTATGCGGGCCGTCAATCAGCTTCAAGTCCCTTGTCCCTTGTCGTACCCGGAGCTTCCCCAAAACTTCCAACCACAGCCTCAGCTTTGCCATTATCGGGAAGCTTGTAACATACTCAGAACCACGTGTGCGCCACGCAGCACATACCACCCGTGTTGTTGGGTGTGGTAAGGTAATACTCGACTAGATGGCGTGGGGATCTATTTTCAATCGAATGGCTCGCAAACAGTTGATTATGGATGGGAAACGGTGGGCGGATCTTTATGTGTCCGCCTCCATCTTATACACCTCCCGATAGGACTCGAGCATAATTAGCACGCGGACTCGTGTATTTGGTGTTGGCGTCCCTGAGCCTAGGAGAATTCGATAGTCCGCGCCTTAATTGACTCCTGTCTTATTAGTATTATTATCTCGTTGCGGACAGCACTTGCAAACCGTCGCCGGGTGTCAGGTCGCACCAAGAAATGAAGAGCTACAGATATTAACTGCATGCTTGCTGTGTTCCCCCTCGCACTCCTTGTCCACACTTGCTCCCCTTCTGTATCCTCCTTTATTTAATTTGACGTGACCGGTTCTACCAAGAGGGGTGCTGAACGAACAACGGATTATACAGGATCACATACGCCTACCATGGCCCGAAATATAGAGAAGGCGGATAGGGCAGCTCTGGCACACGCGCCACCATTCGGCCCTATGCGTCCACCCCACGACGATTCCGAAGAGCGTTTCCAGCCGAAGAGCTTCAAATTTTGGTCTGTTATCATAAGCATTTTTCTGGCCTTGTTCCTCGTGGCCCTCGACAGAACAATCCTCGGGACGGCCACGCCGCAGATTACCGAGGAATTTCATAGTCTGGGAGATATTGGGTGGTATGGATCGGCTTATCAGCTTACCACTGCTGCTTCGCAGCTGTTATTTGGTCGAGTCTACAAATTCTACGAAATCAAGAAGTATGCCCTAGAAATTCTGAGAGACCTATCATAGAGGCATAGTCCTAACCACCTCCCAGAACCTTTTTGATCACTGTCGCCTTGTTCGAGATTGGGTCCGTTATATGTGGAGCCGCCCCGAATTCAATAGTTTTCATCGTTGGCCGTGCTATCGCAGGTCTGGGTGGCGCCGGCATCTTTTCGGGAGTGACCATTATCATGATCACCATGGTACCCCTTCGAAAGCGGCCTATGTTTCAGGGTTTGTTTGGTACAATCTTTGGACTCGCGTCGGTTCTTGGGCCTCTGGTTGGCGGCGCTCTGACTGATGCCGCTACGTGGAGGTGGGCAATTATTTACGCTTTTCACTGAAGACTTGTCAGCTAACAACTCAACTTAAGGTGGTGCTTCTATATCAACCTCCCCATTGGCGCCGTGGCGGCTCTGTGTCTCATCTTCATCTTGCGGCCATCGAAGCATCCGCACCCACCAGCCACGATATGGGAACAGATCGTACGCCTAGACCCCTTGGGAACCTTCTTCTTTATTCCTAGTATTGTTACTCTACTCATAGCTCTGCAATGGGGCGGCTCGACTTACGCATGGAGCAATTGGCGAATTATCCTGCTCTTCGTCCTGTTTGGAGTCCTTCTCTTCGCTTTCGGTGCTGTGCAGGTGTATCTGCCAAAGACCGCCACCGTTCCAGTTCGGATTATTCGCAGGCGCAGTATACTGGCTGCGACTGTTTTCATGTTCGCACTCGCAGGGTCGTTTCTGATGGCCATCTATTACTTACCGCTATGGTGTAAGTACCCTGTCTATACCTCTGAGACAAACCTTTCCTCCCTTAACTCCCTGTAGTCATTCTATTTACCTGTATTGAAACTGTGCAAATAGACTGACTTATTGAACCAGTCCAGGTGGTGAAAGGCGCTACCGCAACACAGTCTGGAGTCTACACGCTTCCCTTCGTTCTGAGTCTAGTAGTGGGAAGTACATTGTCCGGCATTTTCACGCAGAAGGTTGGCTATTACGTGCCAGCAATGATTGCTTCGCCAAGTCTTCTGGCTGTAGGGCAAGGCCTCATGAGCACTTTTAGGGTGAATGAATCATCGTCTCACTGGATCGGGTTTCAAGTTGTTGCTGGGTTCGGCCTGGGCCTTGGCATGCAAGCAGCTAGTCTTGCCGCTCAAGCGGTCCTACCGATGCCTGATGTTCCAATCGGCATTGCAATCATGTTTTTTGCACAACAGTTGGGCGGTGGCATCTTTACCTCTGTCGGCCAAAATCTTCTCAGTACGTACCTTGTCTCGCATCTCGACATACCTGGTCTGTCGGCGGACGAGATCACCAGTGAAGGTGCTACCGACTTGGTAACGTCTGTGGCCCCTCAATACCAGTTGACCGTAAAGACCGTTTACAACGAAGCTATCCAGCAAATTTTCCGCTGTGCCATGGGTGTGGCGCTTGTAGCTACTGCGGCAGCATTGTTCATGGAATGGAAGAACGTTAAGAAGACGGGACCTGCGCCGGCTCCCGGCGCAGGCCCGCGAGCTCAGCCCGTCGACGACCTACCGAGCGAAGAATCATCAGCGCTTTTCATAGACTCTTCTCCAAAGTTCTCATCAGACAACAACTTCAACACAGATAGAAAAGATGGGAATGTGAGAATAAACGACGCCATGCCTGGCAACGAGGGAATCCGCACATCCTCAGTCTCGAAAACGGGCTGCGAGCATTGTGAGCATTGTCGGCTTTCGCGCGCACTAACGTTATCTTCGCCCGAGCGAGGAAGTATATCCCAACCTCCTCGGCCCCCTTCTCACCGTAACTCGCGCTCGCAGCCGCTAGCCTATCAGGTGAACGCGCCAGGCCCTAGAACCCTTGAAGAAGCAGCCCGTCTCGCATCTATTGCTCGTGAAGCTGTAGCTCAACTTGAGGAGTTGACACGGCCATTTTCTACCATCGGCGCCTCGATAGACCATCACCCGGTCCAAGGCGTACCACGCCCCGAGCGCGCATATGTCCCCCAACATGTGTCGAGGCAACGGTCTCTGACGGCGCCCGAGATTCCACCACGCAAGGCGAGAAAGGAGCCCACGACACAAGAGCTGGTGGAAAACGCGCAGCGTGTCTCGGCCCAGCTCGAGCGTGAGGGTCGGGAGCAAAGGACACGTGAATTGGAAAAGCGAAGAGAGACGGAGGAGACGGAGAGTAGACGCTCAGACCAGTCCTCCCGCCAGTTCTCGGCGACGATATTTATGTCGTCATCGTCACCGCCACCGCCACAAAGCCCTACATTCTCGCCCAGAGATCGGAGATTCCCGTCGTCCTCTTGAGTCACGTTCTTCGTCTTCACACATATTTGATTAGCATATAAGCACTTTTCCATTCCCCATATTCAGCTCTGGGTTCTGGATGTTTTATATATTGTACCTGCTTTACCAACACTCTTTCAGCTCCATACGTCCCAGCGTCATGAGTTTCGGAAAGTTGACAGCCATGACAGCATAATGAAGATGATATGGAATGTCATTCGTTACAAACTACCACGCCCTCATTTTCATAATTCAAAGCCACGCACATTCACATATATATACATATTCTGTACGTCAAGGCACAGGCGTCAAATTCACATTCAACACATATTTGTCTCCCTTCTAACCTTCATACTCTTTACGGCACATAGACGAGGGGACAACAAGGTGACGAGCAGAATGGAAATCAGCAAGCGCGAGAACAGACAATGGCGTATGAGCATAGTTGTAAAGTAGACGGCCCCCGGCTATTTCTAGATAGACTTACGTAAAACCGATGAAGTCGACTCACTGATGTCGCGATGCATAATCTACTGTGAACGTGCACGAGGCTTCGCATTTCTTCCTGATTGGACAACCCGCTCATATCTAGGGATCCGCAACAAGTAGTATACGTATTTAACATTTCTCACACAGTCATCAATACGCACGGCCAAATGCCTGTTCGGGGATCGTGAGTCATGTCATCAAGTAATGTCATCTACATATATATGTATGAGAAGAGGGATACGTAAGAGGGCTAGAAAGATAGACAATGAAGGAGGCAATCAGACATATCAGATATAGTGCTCATAATTAAAATCTCTTCAAAATGTTTGCTGTCTGAGAGACAAGTTCCCGCTAGGTGATGCTGCGGGATTTATAAAGCCCCGAAATCTCGAGACTTGTATCTCAACGCCCGCGCCTAAACGCCTTTCATTATTGATTTATTACCTCGTCCAACCTATCGGGGGATTCATCCCTTCATGACTAATAGTGATATGTCCCGTTGTCCCGTGACCTTCGTAGTTACTTAGTGCCTTGTCATACGAGCTCCCAGGTGCACCAAATCGCCCAACTCATGCTATATCCGCCGCTGCCCTTGGCTCTGTAATAATCTTCCTTGGTGACGCCTCGCGCATCGCGCCCATTCAGCACCGTGAGAGCGAAGAGTTGGGTTTTCATCCCAGGAGCACCTAAATCCTTCGCTGGCACGTCAACCCACCACCAATATCCATTCGTATCGAGAGGCACGAGATCCTCTTTCCGCCCATCGATACCGTAGATCTTGAGAAGTAATAGATAAGGAGGCCCTTTGCCATTGCGCTCATGCGTCCAGTGCTCGCAGACCTTTGCGAATTGAAACCGCACTACCTCACCACTATGGACGGGAATGTGTTTAGCAGCAGGACTATAGCCGGCTGTGCTAGAGATGCCTTCTTCGGTGGCACCGCCGCACCAGTCAGGTTTCTCGGCTCCTGGGACTGGGCCTAACATGTATTCTTCCCATGATAGAATCCTACCATCTTCCCGGTAAAAATACCGGTCATCCCTGGGGAAATGAGAGAGTCCAAATTGCTCATTACTCAGCGTGAACATTCTAGGATTGAAGCCCCTGTGATACTTGTTGTCACCACCGAGGGCCCCAGCACCCCAGCACGCATCCACGAGTTTCCATTCGCCGTTGTCGATGCATACGGCGTTCCAGGCGTGCCCGCTAGGGTCCCTAGGTGGTGGTGCTTGGCCGCGTGTCAGTGGTGTGTAGCCGTATCCCTTGCCGTGCCCGCCAACCACGATACACTGTAGCCCAGCCCTTTGTGCGATTGCCTGGAAGACTTCAGCGTACCCTTGACACACAGCTTTACCCAGAAATATAGTTTCGTTTACATCCCGCCCCTTAACGCACTTCCCAAAGAACTCCTCGACGTTATAGTCGATATTATGATGGCACCAAGTGAAGATTGCACGGGCCTTGTCAGTTGCAGAGGGGAAAGGAGCGCAAAGAACGTTAGCGAGATAGCCAACAGTGTCCTGCCTCGGTAAAGAATGGTTGGGATACTGGGCTGCTACATTATCTGGCCCAGAGAAGTCCCTGCACATCATACACACTGCTGCCTGGTTTGTGGTCGCTCGAACTGTAGCAGCACCAATCTCGGCGCGGGTGGGCCGGGAATTGACTGGAACAGGTGGTGGCGAAACTCGTCCTGGCCGATTGGCAGGGACTGATGGTCTTGACGCAGGGACTGGCGGTGGTTTTGTTGAGCCTTCCAAGAGGGTTTTAGGCCTTACAAAAGCCGAAAGAGGTGGGGGGAGGCGACGAGGCCCCGTCGGCTGCACTTCTCCGTCCTGTGCAGGAAGCGGCGTCTTTGAAGCAGGCCGGGAAGGAAGTCGAGGAGGAAGGCTAGGACGGCTTGAGGGCTCAGGCCGAGGCACTGCGGAGGCAGACAGCCCAGAGACAGGAGGAGAGGAGGTAGCTTCAGCTTGCTCCCGCTCGGCTGCTTCCTTGGCGGCTTGTGCCTCTCTCTCCCGTCTAGATGGCGGTAGCGGTGGCAGTTTTGCTGGGTCGAAAGCGGGCGCAATTACTCGTCGAGCAGCTGGTGAGTCGATTGTTGAAGCCGTGCTTGCGCGGGATAACGATAGGTTCGAAATAGATGAGATGTGGGAGACGTCAGACGAATTAGAACCTCGCCTGGACACAAGAGGCTGTGCTGGCCTCCGTGGTGGTAAGGTGGGCGTCGGTGTTGGCTTCAATTCGGACGTCTTTCGGGAGGGCAGCGGCGGTCGCCCTGGCAGAGCCGGGGGTGTCTCGGCGGGAGACGTGGCAGGGGAAGCAATCGGGGTATTTGCTCGCTGGGGGATACTTGGCGGCTCTCTCCTGGCTGGCCGAGCAGGCAAAACCGGGGTCTTCTCGACCACATCATGATTGACTTCTTCGGCTGAGACACTGAGGACTGTTTGCTCGGAGGCGGTGGGGGCGGCGCTCGTTTTGTCGCTGGCGGAGGAGCTGTGAAGTTTTTCTGCTTGTTCAAGGCAGCGATTCGGTCCGCCAGCGAGTTGAAGCGTGGTTCCTCCACTTCGGCCATGGCTCGTCGTTACTGTTTCTGGCTTCTATGCTGCTTGTGGTTCGTAGGATAAGCCCCGTCCGACTCGTCGAGGAGAGTCGGGGCGTTCCAACAGAGAACTGCGAGTTGTACGTGATATGACCCGTATAGGGGGGACCAACTGCAGACAGTATAAAGGTCAGGTTCGCCGAGAAAACTGAAGCCTCGTCACGGCGCAATCCATCGTCTTTAGGATTGGAGCGAATTATAAATGAGACTCGAAGCAGCCCAGCCCTCTTCTCAAGAATTCGCTAGTGCAGTGGTGGATTGCGGCGCAGCTCGTCTGACGGCGTGGCTACATCCTATCTAGACCCACAGGCAGGTTGTACCTACCCGGGGATTCAGTAAGTGATGATGGACTTTCGAATGTTCCCCTCCACCTTAACGGGAAACCGGCACCGCAATTACGATACACGTTGTAGCACGGCATGCATTTTGACATACACTAGAACGAATGGAAAGTCCACTACGAATTACCGGCCGAGGTGCCAATTTAGGTAGCTTGACCCACCTACGGTAGGTACATGTCGTTCTACCATCTCCTGTGCTTTAACCAAATTGGGCTTAACGCAATCGCTGCTTTTGCTCAGTCTCTGCTCAACCTAGGTGCCAGGTATCTAGGTACTATTAAAGTAAGTACCTAGGTAGGTAGGTACCTTCAAGGTTTACTGTAGGTTGAGCATTTGTGCAAATAATAGGTGGTACCTATGAAAACGTTACTCAAAACTCGTGATGAGCGGTTCCGTTTCATTTGATAAAGTACGATTTTGGCACCGTAACCTGCCCCTCGAACGCGGGTCGGTGACGACGCAGCCAACCACACTCGGACCTTTGGGGTGCAGATTTAGGGTACATTGCGGGCTGACTGAAAATCAATCTGATTGAAGCATATCAATCACGAGGTTGTGTCCGTTTAGGGGGGACTAGTGAATGACGAAGAGGGACTTGGAAGTGCTAGATGCCTCGCTCGGCTGGTCAAGGGAGTGCGATTTGACGCGCCGTAATTCACTTACATCTATCCTAAGGTTACCTACTAGATCAGTAGGTTTCTGATACCTCGTCGCCCTTTCTAGCCCGCACCTGCCGCCCTTTCTCTCTCGAGCTCTATCATCAGATTCTCAAGTTTCTCTCGCCGAGGATCACCAGCCACTTGACACCACTCCTTCTCCGTCCACTCCCTGAGTCCCTTTTCAGGCACCTTCCCGTCAAGCAAAAAGAGCACAGCTTCAATCATGCACAAAGCTTCATCTCTTGAAAGCCCTGAAGCAAGTCCAAAATGGAACTGCCTGGCAAGATCACCTCTACTGGCAAAGCCTGCCAGGTCATTCTGCCCCTTTCGCTTTAGACTCTCTACTACATAGCTATCGTCCGCGCTCAGTCCGGCTGCAGGACTGTACAACCTGCCAATATCGGCGGTAAATAGGGAAGGGCCGAAGGCCTCGCACGCCGGGACGAAACGCGCAAATTGCCAGTCGATGACGGCAGTGATATTGTATCCCTCGTCTACGAGCAGGTGGTCCCCCTTGTCGTCGACGTGCTTAAGGTAAAAGGACCCGCTGGCCGACGACTCAGCAGTCGTAACCGTGGCGGCTAGGGCTGGTGCAGCCTTGTCTCGAAGTAATCTATAGAAAAGGAACGCCTCCTTGGGGTACTCCGGGTAGAGCTGTCCGTCGGCAATCAGATCCAAGTGGAAGTCTGCGATCGAGGTAGAGTATTCAAGTGGATCGGCAAATGGCCCGTGTTTTCCGAGCGACAAGAATCTGCTACTCGCAATGGCAGCTGCTTTGATATCGTCGCCGTCTGAAAGAAGGGAGCAGGCTTGTCTAGGGACGCGACTGATGTCAATGAGTATGTCGGCGTACTGGTCAAGGACGTATGGCTTCTGCGCATCCGTCGCCTCGTGAGCGTAGAAGTGTCTCCCCGGCATGGCATCTTCTAGTATGTAGCCGACCCCAGCCAAGTTGTTGGGGTTACAAAACAGCCCGAATCCGTAAGCCTTGGGAGCAGACACGTTGAGGTGCCGCTCTAGAAACCTGAGGGTCGCGTGCCCACTCTCGATTAGGTGGTCGACGAGATCAAGGGGTATGTCGCTGGAAGCTGTGGTTCGGGGGATTCGGGCTAGCCATTTGACTCCATCGTCGAAAACGATCCATGCGTGATAATTCGCGTAGCCCATATTCGCGCCGCTCCCCAGGTGCTGCCCAGGGTGGAACTTGCAAGGCTTTCCGCTACGGAGTGAACTAGCCATGCGAGTAAGTTCGTGGACGTTCACTTGAGCAAGAAGTGCTTCGACTTCATTATTGATGCCCGACTCCCACGTGGCATCATCAACCTTAATTCTCATTAATGCATGCAACTTAAACCATACAAAATAAACGAACAGGAAATCTCGAGTACCTACGTTGGCAGTAGATGGACACTTGTGGTGCTGAGGGAGAATGTGGATAGCACATAGATGTCTTTCACAGGTGGTGCAGCTTCGGCCACGGACACTTGGGCGGTCACAAGTTAAAAACGAGCAGGTTGCGAAACGATGAACTTTGGGTGTAGGATCTGCATGAACCGGTGGCACGTCCCCTTGCGATGCCTCGCAAATGGCGACCAGTCGAGCATCAACTGTTCACTCACTTAGCTTGGCTTGCCGCCATTCTTGCCAGTCGGGCGCGGTGCCGTCGAAAGTAGCCATAAGACCTCGAAAGACATCAATGGCCTCATCCCGGGCGAGACCTAGTCCCATTCCAAGACCGAAGAGAAATCTTCGCGTCTCATCAGAGTCAAAGTAGCAACATGGTATTCCACGACGCTGTAAGTCCCGTCCCAACGCCCTATCTTCTTCGCTAAGCCCCGGTTTTCCGGGGAAGAGACTGGTGTTGTTCGCAGACACGAGTGAAGGGCCGAAAGCTTCGTAGGCGGGGACTGCCCTCGCGAAACTCTAGTCGATGATGCCGGTGATTTGAAAGTCATCATCTACTAGGATGTGGTCGCCTTTGTCATCCGTATGCGCTAGGAAGAAAGGACCTGAGTTAACGTCCTGCCATCTTTGAAACTGTTCCGCAAGGAACTTGAACATTAGGTACGCATCGATAGAGTATTGCAGAAGAGTTGACCATCTAAAACGAGTTGAAGATACGCCTCTGCCCACGTGCTATAAAAGGCTCTCGCATCTTTAAAGGGACCTATGCAGGGCAGTGTTCCGGTCCTATCGCTTGCGACGGGACCTACTTGGATTGCTCCATTTGCATTAAAGGTCAAGGATCCAATCTTGTCGAGAGGGTGTTTGGACAAGGTACAGAGGACGTTGGCCCATTGGTGTAGAACTTTCAACTTCTGTTCCTCTGAGGCAGCCCATGAGTTGAAAGGTTGGCCGGGCAGTTTGTCGATAATCATGTAGGCAACATCTCCTTCATTCTATGGATCGCCGCGCAGCCCATATCCGTGGAGTCGTGGTGTCGGCACGTCGACAGATTCTAACCACCTCAGCGTCGCGCACTCGCTGAGCAGAATTTGGTTGCTCAGTTCGTCGTTGAAAGACGTGTATCGCTCGCGGAGAATCCTGGCTAGCCAGACAGTTCCATCTTCAAATATGAGTTGAAGATGAACATGCATACCGCCCATTTGACGACATCCCAGAAGGTCCTCATCATCTAGACGGCATGTTGAGCCGCCAGAAAGCTCTGTCGCGTACCGTAGAAGCGCCGCGTGATTCGTCTTCTCGCTGAGAGCGACCAACTCGGCCGTCTGGGCGGCAAGCCAGGCATCATCATCGAGGGGTTCCTTCTTTTAGCGAGGGTTAGATTAGTTGCTCCACTCACAGATACTGGGTCCTTACTTTGCAGGTATGCAACGTGGACGCAGTATGTGTGGCGCAAAACATGGACTCACATCGCTGACAGTCGCCAATGTCGATGGCTGCAGCGTTCGGGCATGTTGCAATGGCACAATTCTAAACCCGCACCATGGTTGATACGCAGTCAGTGGCCACTTCAACCGTGGCAATGCAGATGCGTCGGGCTTTGGGAAGAGCGAGAAGCAGCCTGTGATATTCGTAAAGCGGAAACGATAAGATTTAATGGATCAATCGGTCTTGACAGGCAGGACTCTCAAAGTTCCGTGATGGTGGATGATCAACCTGTTGGTGGTCATACTTAAGTGATTTGATAAATCACAAGCTAAGCTAGTTAAATTGGCCCCGAATCCCCAAAGCAGAATAGGCGTTAGTTAATACATAGAGTCCCAATTGATTGGAATCTGTCGAGCAATATGCTTTTGCGCAAGTTAGCTCTGTGTTTAGTTTCGAGCGGCTTTCAGCCAACATGCGTTCGGAACACTTAGCTTTCTATTAATTCCAGTTAGTTTCAAGTAGGCATCAATCAACAAGGTGAAACAGTCAACCAACAAGCTGAGTAGATATGCAACTGTTACACGCGCGGAACACTCGCACCTTTCTATAATGGCTGCGCAGTTCGGTCGTCTTACTTTTGTTTGAGATTCATTGAAATTGAAGCTATTCTGCTTTCGCTTATTGGAGACATATTGGCGGTCCTCGGATATTAGGGACACTGAAGCTAATTGTATATAGAGTCGCTAGTTAGTCTGCAAGGCCGGAAGCAATACAAGTAGGTAGACCTTAGAGAAGCAAGCGAGGCGAGCCACCAGACCATCTAGCTTGAGGGAATCTCCAATTGCTGTCTACAAACACTGTTACCATGCGTATATGGCAACCATTGGGATATGAGGCAAGAGCTTCAATAGTGGCCTACGGGAGACGTAATCAGTGAAAATGAATTGGCTGTCTTTAGACTTACCTCTTTTCTGGAGATCTCCATGAAGCGAGAGCTACATAGATTATGTAGGTCGCTGCCGTGCTGTTACGGTAGTACCTAGTAGAATCCCATTTTAGCTTATGCAAAGAGGGTTCTTGTCACCAAGCCCGGGCTAAAAGCGGCATTGCTCAAGTGTACCGGTACTTGTGAGTTTGCACTAGCACAGGCACAGCCTGGTGAGATCGATTCTTTTTGGGCGGAGCGGGGTAGCGGGAAGCTGGTTAGTGCAGTCTTTGCTGCGCTAGAGTTCACTAAAGGTCCCATTGCGATGGCACTTGGAAGTTTCTAAGAAAAGAATCGGCCTAATGCATCCACCGCACCTGTCTCAGATACAGGCTGCTGTACCTAAGTACTTGCATACAGTACAGTAGGTCGAGTCGATCAGATAGTTCAACAAACTGTCGCACTTAGGTAGATAGACTATTGTGAGACAGATTTATGAGTCGTCATCGACGCTTCGGTAAAATCTATAAGTTTCTGATTAGCGAATTCTCTCATCAAGACTAGGAATAGTAACGCTGTCTAGGTAGGCTATGGGTAAGTTTTGGAAAGGGGTTCCGATGTAGATGCTTAAGATCGTAGGTATAATGCTTGAGCCTACTTCAATGACTCTCTTTGCTCAGTAGACAACCATCACAGGGATTTTGCCTATCCAAGTTGATTGCTGCTCTTTATGCGTTTATGGGCGACTTAGAGCTGTGCCCTTAATTTCAGCTTGAATATCAGTACTAGCATCACGTTCGAAATGAAAAACGATATTAATTATCTATTTCCACTAGTACTATTTGTGTTCATTATCCATATCATAGGCCGCCGTCTTGCGAATCTCATCCGTTAGCTGACGACATGCCATTTTCTTCCAATGCGGGTGGTCGTTTGCGCCTTGCATTTTTTTTTAAATCCCTAGCCATCGCCATACCGACCCACGGCATATCTATAACTAGGTAGAGAAAAGAGAAAAATGTAGGGAATGTGAAATTTCCACAGAGCGCTTTGTGGGTATCATCATGCAACGTGCGCTTATAGCACCGCTAAAGAAGAATGACCCGCCTGCGCCAATTCCAGGTAATAAAGAACCATTAAAAGTGCGTGAGTAACCGAGAGAAGAAGCCGAGGAAAAGATAAGGCCGAAACGGAAAGATTATGTCAAATTTGGCCAATGATGGTTGTGACGCTGAACCGGTCGCGCTTAATATGGCTTGACCCCCGCGGTTACAATACGTGACATTATACTCTTTGAGCTGCTCGGCCGCCTAGACGGTCTGTATAGCCAGGCAATTGGCTGCAGAATTCGATATTCGGCACCGACAGGGTCCGGGGTTGCAGATAGGCATCAATCTCGAGAGCGGCGTCCTCCATAGCGGCCTCAAAAGTTGGCAATCCTGTGGCATCGACCCGTCCACCTCCCCGGGAACCAACGCCGACCTGAAGTGGCACGCCCAGCGTGACAGTAGAGCTTGTGCCCGCAAGTGCTGATAAAGTCACTGTCATCCATAGAATGTACACTCGCGATGATATGCAAGAGTGGAAAGTTGGGATGAATTGTTTTTTCTCAGATGGCAACCGCACTGGAACCTTGACCTGCATTCCAAAGTAACTAGATGTGTTACGTGTCCGACTGTCTGGACTGTGTCGTCCATTTAATGAATGTTCCGACTCGTAGTAGAGCTCCGAGCCGTAGCCGGAATCCCGCCTTCCCTGTTCCGGAACATGCTGTGTCCATGAAAGATTTCCAACGGGCGCTGTGGGTAAGGGAGCTGAGCTCGAATAAGAGCCACGGCCATCGGCGCCAAACGAATTTGCCCAGTTTTTGAGATTAGGATATTGATTGATACCACCAGCGCTGTAGTAAGTTACTGCGGTCAACTTGGATGTAACACCTGCAACCTTTGGAGGTTGAGATTCGTTCGATGCAGGCTCAAAGACAAAGTCTAAAAGCGCAGTTGTTGGGGTGGTAGAGTGACCGTCTGTGCTGATCATGACGGGCGCTGGTTGGTTGGCAGAAACAGTCAACTTTCCCAGCTTCGGCGAAAGGATCGATTTCCTCACAGTCTTTCTCTTGGACATAACATACAACTTATCCTGTTCCGTAATGTTGAGAGGCGCATCTTCAGCCACCATTGGAATCATCTTGATGTCGTGTGACGCCTCTACTGCCTTGGTACTTTTGCCTTGAGCATCTCTCTGATAAATCCTTGCTCGTACAGAATATGTGATGCGCGTCATATGCGGCGTCAAGTCATCCTTGTCCCAATCTCCAACCGAAGGCGGGAGTCGCAAGTGAGCTTCCTTTAACGCATCGCTAGGTACGCGGTGGCTGCAGGCATTGAGAGTGAGGTGCTGAGGAATGACAAAGTTGAAAGGAACCGTGTAAGTAGTACTTGCTTGAAAGCATCGAGTTTCCGGGTAGTATGATTCCGGTACAGGCATCATCAGTTTCAAGAAGGTGTGCGATGTTGCCTGTGGTATGTTGATAGCATCAACACGAGTCCTACTGACACCGAGAAGCAGGATCTGCACCTTATCGAACGGGACGTCGTGAGAGGCATGCACCTTTACGTGCCCTGATACGGTTGAGAATGTAGTGTATATCTTGGATTGATAATGGTTATCGATATTGATATCCATGTCGACCTTAGGTGCAATATGCTTCTGCATAGAGTCCACGGTAGCTGAGGCATGACCGTTTGGCCATGGACGATTCGACATATTGTGACTGCGTAGGAACTGATCAATCAATTCAGAACGGCTGGTGAGAAGGGTAAGGAGCTGATGCGGGGTTTCCCGGTTGTTGTTGCTGCGTGCTGCCGAGAGAGTGCGAGACAGCTGCTCCTCAACCCTACAGTATGTGCTGGTGTGCCGTTGTCGCCTGACCACCTGCGCAGCGCAGTCCGGTGGCAGGCAAACAAAGCGTCTTGAGAAACGATGCTGGGAGATGGGCTCTTTGTGTTGTCAGTTACTCTGAAGGTAGCCTCCGACGTCAACCCTCAACCCTTTGAACCTATTGATCTTGTTAGATGCCGGTAGTAAAATGTTCGAGAGCCTTGTAGTCTATGTATGGTGTATAATACACTAGTGAATCATTAGATACATACTCGATGGCTGCGATCTTTATATGGATGTGGTGGTGGTGGCCTCATGGGTTATATAGGTGCGCTGGGTGACCTTATATCCATCCCGTGGCGCACCTATAATAGGCACGCCTTTCGCGAGACAAGCCCGGGCACCGTACAACATAGCTTTGTCATATCTCGATCCATCGGGACGGAGCGATGAATCAAGTAGCCTGAGTCATCCACATGGGCAACAGCTCCAGGAAGCCCAGAGCAGACCCAGAGACTACTATACACAGTAATTGCTCATGGTGTGATGGACGACCCACGGATAGATCAAGCACTAGGTAGGCTAGGGTGATGATGGTTACAAATGCTGCACTGGGTACCAGCAGTAGCAACAAGGAGCAACGGGCGGCTTTGAGTTGGTGGTTGCACATAAGTAGCTCACCCGGGTTTGACGTAAGAAGATTGGGGGTCGTTCCGTTTGTCGGCTCGCACCATTGTGCCGTCCCTTGGTCACGGACTAGTAGTAGGACTAGGATCAGGACCAGCACACACACACAACTGGATCTGACTTGGACACTCTCAGGCTGGCGGCATGAAATTTTCACAGCGCTTGGCCCCTAAAGGCACGACGGAGGGGCCCCAAACCCCACAGGATGCCGAAGGAGCTGGAGTAGCTTCTCCGGTGCTGGGCCGTGCTCTGGAGCTCGTCTGGATTTCGAGGGGTCCAGATCGTGCTGGTCCCGCGATGACAAGTGGAGTAGGGGTTGGTGCAGGGCAGGGAAGTTCAGAGCTGGTGATGTGAAAAGCTTATTGCATCTTTTCTCACATGTACCCACTTGAGCATTTCGAGCATGTAGTAACGATCTTCATCGAAAACGCTCGATATGCAGCTGCACAACCGTTGCCTCGTGCAGGTCGCGATAGCTCGTCACCGTCGTGCAAGCGAAGAAGAGTACTCAGTAGCGAGTTAGGTACCCAAAATTGGTAGAAACCGACACTTGCATGTCTAATCTACCTTGGGATCGACTACATTAGACACACACCGGCACCTTGTTGTCAGCGAGTATTCGGTTTAGTCAAGGCCTCATCGGCAGGGCGTCGGTGTGACAGGGCGTCCAACAGGGCGCGCATTGACACGGCTGCCTTCTCCTGAGACATGTGGAGCTTAGGTAAGTCAAGAACATCTCACCGTGAACACAAGTAGAAAGGATCGAGTAGGTAGTAGTCCGGGAATGCCACCTTTCGCTTTCTTCCCCGGCCGATGGTGTGCGATGGTGCGTGCTGGTGCACTATGCTGAGGCACTATGGTGCAATAACAAGGGGCTGACTGATACGGAAAAGTTTCCCGACGACCATTCTTTCCCGATACTAATACCGCGCCTACTACTAGTAGTCTTTTCCGATAGGTAGCCATATTGGCTTAACGCTAAACCATCCACTTGAATAATTTTTATCGTACTACTACATATATGTTGGCGCCCCGTAGGCATCAAACGCTTAATTAATATACGATTGTACTGGTGGTAGTTGTTGATGTCTTGTGTGTCTTGTGTGTTGCTTGGGCAAGCGTAGTACGGATCATACCGTCATGCTGCTCATAGTCAACGACGAGTATGGTAAGAAACTGTATTTTTAAAAAGACAAAGATCGGCAGCAACAAGCATCTTGGAGCACCCAACGTGCTGTGAGAGCTACTTAATTAGTATGAATATCTACGGTAACATACGCAAAATCTAAGACTACAGTAGTAGGTAGAAATGCGAATATGAGAATCAGAATCGAGCCCGAAGTCCATGAGTAAAACAAATAAATATGGCTGGGCTTTTCGGCAGCACCTAACCCACGTGGCGGATACACAGGATAGCGCGCCGCGGAGGTGAGATGCTGGTGTTGTTGTTGTTGTTGTTGTTGTTGTCTTTTTTTGACAGCTAGATTTCGTCTCAAGCCCACTCCCCTTTGCCTAGGCGGGTAGGTACTTAGCTACGCCTTGAATACATGTGGTCGGTAGTCGACCGTTATCGGTCGATCTTTCACCTGCCGTTTATCTTTAGATTCGGAGGATACCTCTGTGTGAGTCTTCGACGTCATGTGTAGGGGGACCTGGTCGAAAGTGGGTTTGCTTCAGGGCCTCATCTCCTATCCAGAATGAATGTAACAGAAGCTGTTGACTTGTAAAGCCTCCCTGAAAAGTCTAGTCAAGTCACGTTTAGATCTCTTAACACAAACAAGATGGATCGTTTATAGTTTCCTTATGACTATTTGCAAGTGTTAGTCTAGTCGCTACTAGCTTACGACATTTATTTTCTAGCTACGCAGACTAAGATTCGTACCTGGTATTTCATTGGACGTACCCGGTTCTTACTTTCGACCATCAAGTCACCCATAGACTCATAAACATGTGCATTCTCAGCACGTCAGAGTTGTCTCTCGTAGGATGGTATTCAGTTCAAAGGCGTATGAATCAGCATCAGTATTAGTTGCGCCCTTCGGAACGTCTGCCGCCACAATTTCAAGTAATACCCCGTTTCTCCATCCCCCATCGTTGAGGGATGACACGATTACTATGAAGGGCATCGAGCTGCCATCCGCGTCATCTAAGTACGTAGTAAGCTATTGAATACTGAAGTTCTAATTGAATGCGTTCACCGAGCATCAATCCCAGGAAATGTAAAGCATTATACCCGCTCCCAAGGCGATCGCCGCAAACTGTACCATCATTTTGCGAAGTTCAAGCCCTTTGTTCGGCCCAGTCTCTAGAATCTCAGGAATAACGGCCACGGTCCCGACGTAAAGGAACGTGCCGGCTGTGAATGGGAGTAATAGATCACCCCAGTACAAGCTGGTTCCCCAGATGCCTCCTGTCATGCTACCAAGACCCCCATCAACATTGCTGTTACCCCCTAGCTCCTGGACGGCGATGCCGATCAAAGTTCCCAGCAACGCGCCCAATGCTGTCACAAATTGCGCGCCCATGGCTGCCTTTTTCGAGAAACCAGACTGCACAAGCAGGGCAAAATCTCCGACTTCGTGAGGAATTTCGTGGAAGAAGACGGCCACGGTGGTAGTTGCGCCGATTGTGGGTGAGGCATAGAACGACGCTGACATGGCGAGACCATCGGTAATATTGTGGGTGAAGTCGGCACTAGCATGTTATCAGCGCTACTGGTGTAGCAACGAGAATCGAAACGTAAAGGAAGTCCATAACTCACATTAGATTCAGGAATCCTCCTAGTTTGACACTGGGGTTGACCTCCTTTTCATCGCTCTTCTCTATCCCTTCATTTGATTTAGCAGCCCCCTTTTTACGATTCTTAGCCTCTTTACCAGGTATTTCTACCGAGCTCGAAGCAGCCGAGGTGGACGGAGGCTTATGCGAATGAGCAGTGTGGTCGTGCCCTTCGCCGCCTGTGGCAATGCGCAATCCCTTATCCATTGCCACGAACGTCATAAACCCTACCATTATAGCAAGTCCTAGTAACAAGTTCCGGTTGGGCTCAACGAGTATAAAGCGTACGCGTTCGGGTGTATCCTCGCCGAGGAAGATTTCAGGCAGCAGGTGGAACAGCGTGTCGCCAAGCAAGCCGCCGACGGCGAAGGCAACCATGACTGATAGCGAGGAAGGATCGATGTTGGTCGGGCATAGTGCTAGTAGGAAATTCGGCGGACCAGAGATGTAGAGGGTGGCAAGTAAAGCGTTGACGGCGGGGCTGCCGGGGAAGAGGATAGTGAAGATCTTAGACGTTACGGTGGAGGCGTCGGGCGCAGCCATGAGTTTTGCAGCGTTGAGCTCTTGCACGACACTGCACGTCTTGAGCATTCTTTAGTGTGTGCTATAGCCAAGGACAGTTGCTCATGGTCTTACTTGAAGTTTCTCGTCCAACTGGTCCAGACTCAACGAGTCAAAAGGCGTTGTAGGGTTTCCATGCTTCTCTAGCTGCGAGGCAAAGACCAAGCCTGCAAAGAGACAGACAAACAGACAGACCTTGGTCCGGAACAGCGCCATAACCCACTTGATCTCACCGACGTTTAGCGATTGAGACAGGACCGCGCAGGTTGTAGTTAAGGCCGGCTTGTGCGTACAAAAGTGACGGCAAGGAGGTAGCCAGGCAAGAATGTTAGTCTGGACTCTAATTTCCCTAACGCAGCTGGTAGTAGCGCTGACACCAAGGGCCGAATAATGCCCGAGAAGTCCCAACATACCTCATCCATGCACTACGAAGATCTACGTTCAGATTTGTTCGCGTATAACTAAACAATACTGCCCAAGTGGCAGACGGAGAACCTCGTGCGCAATTACCAGATCAAGGACGGGTACAAATGCAATCATATCTTGCCTCGGCTACGGCTCGAGACGTTCCTATTCTCGCTTTCAAGCTACGCTTCTACTATCGAGCGCTCTACAATACTAATTGCGTCTTTTATCTATGACCTATGACTATAGAAAGTCGCCGTTCGTAGCCCGATCTTCGTTGCCTCATTATCCGAGATCATGCTCTCCACCTTCTGCTGATTTGTTCAACTTAAGTACACGATTGTTCTTATCATCAGATGCCAAATTCCGGTTTGAGATTGACTTATGTTGACATCGAAAGGTCATGAGATTTCAACTATGGCATGTCGATTGGTCTGCATCGCTTCATAGACACTAGCTGGATACCGAGTTATTTCTTTTATCAACTTGGGTCTGATCCCGGTTAATAAATCTATATGACTTGTTGATCAAAAAAGCTCTGTCTA
Source organism: Xylaria sp. MSU_SB201401 (assembly GCA_002288965.1). Taxonomy (NCBI): domain Eukaryota; kingdom Fungi; phylum Ascomycota; class Sordariomycetes; order Xylariales; family Xylariaceae; genus Xylaria; species Xylaria sp. MSU_SB201401. The sequence continues at coordinate 16,538 of NPFG01000156.1, read as the reverse complement.
TTCGCACCAATTTTCTATAACGCCTATGTACCGTGCTTCACGATGGTGTGTTGAGAAGTGTAATTCACCGAACCAGTTGCTTTAACCTAAGCTTCGAACGAGGGGTATCCCTGGCGATGAGGTTGACGATGTCCACCCAACTCCCCAGCTTATAACCGATCGGGAAGGAAGGAAATGATCTATTTCATGGGTAGCTACCCCGCAGAAGCACGTGCGCTCGAGGTTACGCCGAGATAGACCCCAGTCCTGTTCCCTAGAATGCTCGCCAAGGTGGCCATTCTCCGGAAACCATTGACACTATGATGCGACCCATGTCGAAGCCAGATGTGATTTGGGAAGGTAGGACGCGTGAGGCGGAAAGTTGAGAGGCTCAGAGAAAAGTAAGGCCGAGCCGGCTTAGGATATAAAGTTATATAGACATGTCGCGGTTAGTAACAGATTCCGCTTGCTCTCTACTCTCTTCCGCACCTCTCTTGAACGGTCAAGTCGACTCAACCGAAGATGGGCGTCCTTTCGACCAAGTCAATTGCGCTACTGTCTGCGTTGACAGCCTGCAGCGTGACAGATGGGAGAAGCCTACCTCGAGCAGGTAATCTCGACGCCTTCGTGCAGAAGCAACGTGCCCTTTCCCTCTCGAATGTTCTGAACAACATCGGTCCCGATGGCTCTCGCGTTCCGGGTGCCGAAGCAGGGGTCATTGTTGCCAGTCCTTCGACTGAGAACCCAAACTGTGAGCTCTTTGCGAGATTGAGCGACATCGTCATCTAAACTAACGGGTTGGTAGACTTCTACACCTGGACACGCGACGCAGCCCTGACGATGAAGATGATCATTGATGAGTTCTTGCTTGGCGAGGAACAACTCGAGTCCTACATTGAGGACTACATCCGCTCTCAAGCCGTTCTCCAGTATGGATCCCTAGCCATCTATAACCTCTCCCAACACATACTCTCAAGACATTTATCTTCCGAACCTTTGATAAATTTTCAATCTTTATATAGATCTTGGTCCGTGAATACTAAATCTTCAATAGAACTGTCACTAATCCGTCTGGAACATTTCTACCGAACGGGGCCGGAATCGGTGAGCCAAAATACAACGTCGATCTTACACGTTTCAACGGTGCTTGGGGACGGCCACAAAGGGACGGCCCGGCGCTCCGTACCATTGCGTTGATTGCGTATAGCAATTGGCTTGTTTCTAATGGCCAGGAAGACAAGGCGAAGACCATTGTATGGCCAGTCATCTCGAATGACTTGTCATATGTCGGTCAATACTGGTATGCAGAATCCTGTCAACTATGCTTTTTCCTTTCTTTCTTCAAATTTCTAAATAGCCGATACCTAACAGGGCTAAAGGAATTCTACCGGGTTCGATCTCTGGGAAGAAGTGCAGGGCTCAAGCTTCTTCGCCACCCAAAACCAGTTCCGAGCGCTCGTTGAAGGCAATACACTCGCGAAAAGTCTCGGAGTTGAATGCAACGGCTGTGACCAGGCTCCTCAAGTAGCCTGCTTCTTGAATGAAGCGTACTGGAATGGCGAGTACTTCATCGCCAATATCAATAGCAATGCAGGTCGCACTGGCAAGGACGCCAACACAGTGCTTGGCGGTATCTCCGTATTCGATGTTAATGCTAGTTGTGACGATGCCAGCATACAGCCGTGCAATAGCCAAAGTCTATCGAACTTCAAGGCCTTCGTCGATGCTTTCCGCAACTCAACTCTGTATCCTATTAACGAGGGCATACCCCAGGTGGACGGCATTGCCCTTGGCCGGTATACCGAAGACGTTTATTTTACTGGCAATCCATGGTTGGTAGCACTTCCTAATGAAAGAAGACTATCTTTGGGTTTCTAATAGATTCTCGATAGGTATCTTATCACCGCGAGCGCCGCTGAATACCTTTACGATGCCGTAGCTCAGTGGACCGTCCAGGGCTCAATAACCATCGATGAGACCTCTCTCGCCTTCTTCCAGGACATCTACCCAGCCGCCCGCGCGAAAACTTACACGCCAAACGATAAATGCTCCGAGTTTCCCAGCATCCTAGCGGCCGTAACGAAATACGCCGAGAGCTTTGTGGCAGTGGTCGAAAAGTACACTCCTGCAGATGGATCTCTAGCCGAGCAATTCAACAAGACCTCACCCTTCAACCCGACCTCGGCGGCCGACCTTACTTGGTCCTATGCTGCCTTCGTATCCATGGCTGAACGGCGTGCCGGTCAATACCCTCCCAGCTGGATTCCGGCCGGAGGCTCTACCACATTGCCGGACCAGTGTGCCACCGGGTCAACCAAGGGCGTTTACGCACCCGCTACCGCGGCGGGCGCCCCCGACGTCAACGTAACGTGCACGGCGAATGTACGCTTCGAGGTCAACGCCACGACCTACTTTGGCGAGAACATCGTCGTCACGGGCAACACTACTGACTTAGGCTTATGGGATGCTGCCAATGCCTGGCCGCTCGACGCCTCAGGCTACACGGACCAGCGGCCCCTGTGGGCTGCCACGATCGCGCTCACCGCCGGCGAGACGGTTAATTATGCCTACGTGCGGCAGGAGGACTGTGGCCAGGACTCGATCTGGGAGTCTAGCACTGCGAATCGCACGCTTGTTGTCCCACCTTGTGACCCTGGCGCGGACCCTGAGGCTGTCCTTGTGGTGACGGATGATACGTGGGAAGGACCAACTGGTAGCAGTGGTGGTTGTTGAAAAGGGCATGTGCTCCTGTAGCGGGATAATGAGGCAGATATAATTGACGGTTCAAAATTCGAGAAAAATACTCGCAGATTCTCGTCACCTATGATTATTTCGTTAAATAGACACTTCAAAATTCATAAGAGAGCATCGTAGATAACGTCGTACAAGTTTGAGGCTCAATACTTCGAACTTGACCCCCTATGCCTATGCTTGGCTACGATGATCTACGGCTATTAACCCCTGACCCCAAAATGAATTGACCGAATAGGTACTGTGTTTCAAAGTTGACATTTAGTATATTCAATTGACTTAAGGCTCGAAATCAAACGGTCTAGCTATGCTAATGCGTTCAAATATGGTCCCTCAGAGTTGTATGGGCAGATAGATGTCAATAGATAGGCGTAAGCGGGACAAAAAGTGAATTCTTTTTTTTTTTTAATCTATTCAACGTTACTATATTTACTCTATTTCTGGGTGTATTCTTTCTGTAACAGCTTAGCGATTGTGTTAAGCCTACGATTGTGAATTAGTTAAATCAATCCCTGATGGAATTCGGATGGCGCAGTAGACTTGATAACTTACTGAATATTGCTTGTGCCCTCATAAATGGCACCAATCTTACTGTCTCGCCAGAACTTCTCGGCGAGACCTTCACGAACGAAACCCATGCCACCCATCCACTCCACAGCGAGACCACTGACGCGACCCGCTACTTGGGAGGCGAATAGCTTGGCCATGGCGGCGTCTTGGACGAAGTCTTCGCCTGCCTCCTTCTTCCTGGCCGCGTTGTAGACGAGGGCACGAGCGGCTGCTATTTCCGTGTATGACTGGGCAATCTGGTGCTGCATTCCTTGGAACTCGCCGACAAATTGGCCGAATTGCTTCCTATCGTTCCAGACGTACTTGACGGCGTTCTCCCAGGCGCCGAGAGCGAGACCCGTCATCTGAGCAGCAATACCAATACGTCCTTCGTTCAGAATGCCAATGGCATACTTATAACCCTGACCCTTCTCGCCCAACAGGTTTTCTTTGGGGACTTCAACATCATCAAAGCTGAGGACGCAAGTGCTGCTCGCTTTGATACCCAACTTCTTCTCCTTCTTAGCGATCTCGAAGCCTTTCATACCCTTCTCTACGAGGAAGGCCGTGATCCCGCGGTGGCCCTTGGACGGGTCGAGATTCGCGAATACAATGAAGAACTCGGCTTCCATTGCATTGGTAATCCACATCTTGCCACCCGAGATCTTGAAGCCATCACTTGTTTCAGTAGCCTTGGCGGCAAGTTTAAAAGCATCAGACCCTGACACGGGCTCGCTTAGGCAGAAGCTACCGACTGTGTTGGTGGCCAGACGGGGCAAGAACTTTTTCTTGATGGTGCTGGTGCCCCATTTCAAGAGAGCCGTGTTGACTAGAGTGTTGTGCACATCAACCATGACGCTTACGCTCGGATCGACACGAGCCAGCTCCTCGATCCCTATAATGGCCGAAGTAAAGTTCATGCCGGCGCCACCGTACTCCTCGGGAATTTCGACGCCCATGAAGCCTTGCTCGAAGAGCCGCTCAACGAGCGCGGGGTCCATCTGCTCGGCCTCGTCCATTTCGCGGACTTTCGGTAAGATGGCTTCATTAGCGAACTTGGATACAGCATCCCGCATCGCCGCCTCGGTCTCTGACAGATGTGTTATGGGAGTAGGAGGGATATCGGAGATGTCAAAACGGCGGCTGGGAGTGGCGGACAATGGTCTCAATCTGGGGACAATGCAGTTAATAACTGCATAATTGATGGACCAATTTGGAGTAGCATTTCATAGTAGAAGTTGTAGAACACTCACTGCTGTGCGTCCAGTATCCGTGAAGGATGTATGCACCGTGGCGATGTCGACGAGACTCTCGTAGCAGCACTATGACCCCTCCGAATAGCCGGCCGCAACACTCTAGAAATCGACGACATTGTGTAGAGCGACTGAGCCGGTACGATGGTGGTATAACAAGACAGAAAATGGTACCTATGTATGATCGTTTGTCTGCGTTCCAACAGTTACAAGTCAAGTTTGAGAAAGAGGTTGAAGGAGATATCGGTGACGTTTCCCTCTCTCTCACACTCACTCACTCAAGTAAGTAGTTCAGCCGAGGATAGCCATGCCGCGGTGGAGGTCACCTGAGGTATTGAGATCCGCATTCCCCAGTCTCCCTCTACGCTAGATCCGGCCCCGCTACACTGAACTCCCGTCCCTCCGCCCGCCAGAGCCAAGCTGACATGTGAATGCATGCTGAACAAAGTGGGCCCGGCCAGAGGCAGAACGCTGACGGACCGCTGACAGCTGCTAGCCATTTCTCGAGGCCCTGCCTAGCCCTGGACTTGTCCAAATCTGCAGTGATCTAATTATCGATGACAAGAGCTGGTATCAGATATCGCAAGCTGTGGCCACCATCGATCGCAGTTCGCCATGGCAGCAGCTCCCTTATTACGATCCTTATGGCCGTCCGCGGCACGGCGGCCGATAATAACAGCATTGGCGCCGACAAGGAAGACGACGGCACTGTCATCCCAGCTTGCATCGCGCGCCTTCTCGACGACACCGGCGCCCAGCGCAACACTAAACCAAGTCCTGCGAGTACGTAGCAGTCCCGACTTTTCGAAGATCGATCTTTCATATGCTATTCCTCGCTGGCGTGGTTCCAGCTTACCAAGCTCTTACCAAGCAAGCTCTGCATTGCTAACACCTCGTTCCTCGTTAGGGTTGCCGCAAACCGCAGCGCGCTCGTCACGCCATTTCCCCCGCGTTGTCCGATACTCTCTGTCCCCAGCAGAAGGGCGTCTGCCTGAAAGTCGGAGTCACGAGGCCGAAGAAGCCCAACTCAGGCGAGCGTAAGACGGCCCGTGTGCGTCTGTCGTCCGGCCGCATGATCACTGCATATATTCCCGGCGAGGGTCACAATATCCAGCAGCACTCCGTCGTGCTTGTACGCGGTGGCCGTAGTCAGGACTGCCCCGGTGTGCGTTACCACTTGGTGCGCGGTGCCCTAGATTTGGTACGATAATCTCCCAACTCTGCGCATGGTGTTAAGCAACCTCGTCCTTAACACGAGAATACACTATTTCCTACCAATCTAGATTGACCGCCCTTTCGCCCTCCGCTTTAGCCAAAACCTCCTTTGCTGGGCATCAATTATCAGCCCTAGGTCGTTCAATAGATACGCTAACCCTTCCATAGGCCGGTGTTTCAAGCCGTATGTCGAGTCGAAGCAAGTACGGCACAAAGAAGCCCAAGAAAGCTTCGGTTGGAGGATAGAACCACATTTGACAACGCAAACCTAAAAGTAACCATGAACGGATTGAGTAGGGAGGAATTTTCTGCCTACTGTAAGATTTGTACAATAATCTGTGCCGTGGATAATCGGCATTCGTCATTCAGATACTATGTTATAGTATAAATTTTATATTTACATATGAAGAATGAACAATGCGAGAACCGTCTCCACGCGACGAAGTCCAAGACGCCAGATGGTCCTTCCCGACCGCTCTTTGCCGAGCCATTTTAATGCTTTCAGTAAAAACCGTCATGAGCAAAAAAAAAAAAAACACACTACCCATTTATTTTACATGCTTTGTCGTAATGTATCACCCTATCGTTTATTCCTGGTCTTCATATCCCTTTGGCTTATCTAGCTTGTTAATGTCAAAATACCTTGATGTGCCTACATTTGAAGTTATTGTTAGCGCTTGGCAAGAAGAACACGGTATACCGATCGTGACTTACATGAGTAGCCCTTCCAGTCGAAGTTCTCTTTCGGATCACAGTGACAACGAAGGTCAATTCGAGTTTGCTCGCCCGTTGGGCAGTGAGTGAAAGGAACATGATAGTATGCAATATCGTTGAAGAAGTGAATCTCTTCCTTCTTCAATAGCAAACCTGCGGCGATGGAATGAACCGGCGCATCTCCCCAACGCTCGTAAAAGAAGCCTCCGTCCTGGTCAAGCGATTCAAAGAAGTCAATATATGGCTTAGATCGTAGCCATTCCAGGTTGCCAATCTCAAAATTGGACCACTATTTCTGTGTTAGCTCGTGAAATAATAAGAATAGAACCTGCTGTCACATACAAAATGACACTTGTTGTAAGTTTCACCACCATCGTCACTGAGGAACCCCATCGAGTTGCCATCGACGATATGTTCAGGGTAGTTCTTGATAAACTTTTTCACACTGTCCCACAACGTGGGGATCGTCTCGACATATTCATACAGACTCAGGACGAAGCTGTACTTCTTCTTGTGCTCGGACATATATCGAAATGGGTCGTAATGGACGTCGCAGAATAATTCGATGCTTGGTTCTACGCGCCAATACCACTCGTAGTTCATCATCAATTCCTGGCGGAAAAAGAAACCAGATTCGAAACGGCACATGTGACGGTAGCTGATGGAATCACCATAGATAATCTTGCGCTGAGCCATATCTTCGCGGACCTTCTTTGCCTTATCCTGATCAATATGTTCCGGGAAAGACCAGTGTTCGTGAGGAATCTCGCCATAGTGGGTCTTGCCCGAGACGAGAGAGGTGGTGATTTTCTTGAAGGTCTCATCGAAGGGCTTATCGTTCAGGAAGACCCAATCGTAATTGTATCGGCGGTTGAATCGATCCTCGACCTGGCGAATAGAACGAGCAATCTCCCACACATCACCATTCCGGGCCAGAGTGACAAAGGTTGCATTCATACGAGGACCAGGCGCGGTCCCAAGCATATCGTTCCAGCATGATCATTTGGAGTCAGAGCCATTGCGACTTCTCCAAGATCCGTTTGTTGCTTCGGGGTGCCGGGTGCGGGTCTCGTCGATCCTTTCATAGGGTCGGATTCGATGCTATTGCTGTCACTGCCAGGCACCGTTGATCCCGATTTCCCAGGCCCATCTACATCGCTTTTCACTCCATCTCCGGACTCCGTACCACCCAAGCTACTACCCGTGCCTAATGTGTCCGGCACGGTTGATTCGGTACCCCCATTGAGAACAGATTGGTCCTTTTCCGAAGGATTAACTGGTTGCGTTTTACCAACATGGAATGTGTCGGGTTGAACACGATAGCCTTGATTGTTGGAAATAAAATAGAGGACTCCAAGAAACTAGATGGGACCAGGGTGGTTAGAAATACAACGACTAGTTGAAGATAACGAGGGAAACAGCGAGCGCTCACAAACGAGGCGAAGACAATGTATCTCACGATACGCGCGTTTCCGGCCGCCATGATTTATGCCGATCAACTTGGATGTGATCGTGGGCGATCGAGCTGTAGTTGTTGTCGTTGGAGAACAAAGCAGTCGCTAATTTATTTCGAAGTGGCAGGGAAACGGCTGGGTTAAGGTAAAGGAGGAGGCGCCTAGGATCGCCTGACAGTGGCGGGGCAAACCGAGTGGTAATCTTCCGCTTATGACACAGAATATAACAAAGGGGGGACGTCAGGGCATCACTTTTGTCGTGCGCTGGGGAGAGTGGATTGAATGTCTTTGGGGAGCTAAGAACGTTTACGAGATAAACAACTGGATGCACTAGGATCTGATTCCCAGTCAACACTACTGTAAGTAGGTAGGGATTGATGAAGAAGAAAGCTATGCGATAGGGAAACACAAGCTAGAGTGAAACTCGGTAATGGATCGTCCCAAGATCGACGGTTGAATCGAAACGGTACTGAATGGAGAAGAGGGGCAAAGGTATGTCGCGACGCAATTGATCTCAAAGATGCGATTTGCAAGATGATGATTTTTAAATGAGACTGGCTTGCCCTATGCAGCAGATATTGACCACGAGGTTGTCGCAGTCGGAGTACTAAGGTCAAACACACTCCATAGAGAAAAAGCGCTCCACCACTCTGGTACACTGGGCTGAGCTGGGGGGCCGGCAGGTAGGCAGGCGAGGGTAGATTTAGTATATTTGGGTGAGGTAGGTAGTAGAGAGAAGGAGGATGCAATGATGCGAGGCGACGTACGTCCAAGAATCAGGGTAGCCGGTGGCACTGCTGGTTCCGGTGAATGAATGGGCATCGGAACGGGAAGCGCGGAAAAACAGCCTGTCCAGACAGGTAAAATGTAAATTAGTAGCGTAAGTACAATACGAGGACAAAGCAGAGAGAGCGAGAGCCCTGTGCTTTGGGAGCTGTTACACTCGGGTCCATAAATTTGTGCGACTTGGGGGAATTAATTGCAACTGGTTGATTTTAACTAGACCGCCGCGTCACTTGTCCACGCTCGCTAGTACAAAAACTGTCACCTAAAACAATCAGCCCGCAAACCTACCTAGGTAATAAGGTACTTACCTACCAATCGTAGCTGAGCAGTGGGGGCCTCGAGGGTGGTTTGGGGGGAAGGGGGGGGAAACCCACACTAACCTAGGTACCTACCTAGGTACCTACCTAGGCACTTGTAGAACGCAGGCACAGGCCCCTGTTACCGCCCCCTGTCTTGGACGACCTTGGGGAGCCACCATTGTCACTGTAATTAATTCTTGTCTCGTCGGCGCTCGCATGTTAAGTCTTTATGAGGCCTAGGCATCTATCTTGAGTTCAGGAGGTGGGTGGTCAAGTCGGTACCTACATAGATACTTAGGTATACAAAAGATTAGTACAGAGATCTGGTTCTTGTCTACCTAGGTAGGTATTCGGTTGCGTCAGCCGGCTATCGAAAGTAATTTTTCTTCTTACGCGTACTTGGCTAGTACCTAGGTGCCTGCCTATGCACCTCTACTAGGTAGAAGCTTGTTGACATATGGCCAGTGTGACAGATGTTCACAATCATCTTATTGCTATAGATTCGACTTAGCTAACAACACCACGCTTTAACCTAGACCTATTAGACAGGGTTAGCACTTATATATGAGTAAAGTGTTACACCTATATACCTAGTACACCTTACTGAGTAGTTTACTATAGTAAGTATAATTCAAGGGCCTCGATCGGGACTGTTTGTTTTCGCCGCGCTGGTTGGTCTAATCGAAATTGTCGTCACAGCACCTGCCTGGAAATTGAAGTTGAAGTCGACCATCTATGACAGGCTATATATCTCGTTTCAACACTTGACAAATACATAGGCAGTAGTCAGAGTGTCTATAACACTATTTGACGGCGAGTCGGTAGCTGGGTAGGTAGTTAACTTGCTGGTGTCTCTAAACTACAGGGTCAGATAAATGATATTTTCATGTCTCTCTTAGGAGTGAATCTCATCTCTATACCAAGAGCGTGCTAGACAAGCAACACCATACTGAAACTGTACGATATCAAGCAGCGCAGTCCAAAATAGCGCTGGCCTAAACTATCAGTGCATAGTTATCTGCGCTTACACACCTCATGATGATGCTTTTATAAGGTGGCAAGCTGGCAAGCTGGCATTGTGTTCGCTCTTTAAAGACAGCTCTCCTGGCCGCAATCTATCGAGAAATCCGCCAAGGCTGGTTTTGATTCAATTATCGCTATAGAGTCAAGTACTCGCAACCAAATACGCGCGAAACACTACCTATTCCAGGGTTCCCTTATGCCTACCTGTTAATGCTTTTTGTTTAAAAAGAATGAAGTAGGTATAATCCTAAGTTTGAGAGCTTCATGAATTAATCGTGCTGGAGACCACAGAGGCACCTTCTTGTAGACAGCTGGAGAATTCTAGTCACGTGCACCCAGCTGCGCTTGTCGCGCCTACTGTATGTACCCTCGAGTTCTGACTACAAATGTACATAGATTACCTAGGTACTTGCCTACCTGCCCAAGTACTTACCTACTTACTCTGCGTCAACGAACAGGAAGGAACGCTGCCGAGCCACATGCAGAGTAACGAGCTGAGCCACAGCAAACCCCCAAGACGTTTTGGCTTCAATTGCGCAGTGGTACACCAAAAGTTCGCCGCCGCCTGGACTCTGACAATAAAGAGCTGACGATTTGACATCGATTGTCGAGTGCCATATTCTTCACCCAACGGCCCGTGGATTATAACTTATCTCATTGTTTCTCCGGCTTCTTTCCTGCTACTCCTCTCGATCTAGCCTAGGTCTTCTTCCATATCTCGCTGACCTTGCCCACACCCACATCATGATCAAACATTTCCCTCGGCCTAACTGTTCTCGGACCTTCTACCTTTCCTAGCTGTAAGACACACTTTTCCCTTCCGACTTTCGCTTTTCCATAAACGCGAGAGAGAGTGTCTTGCTTGACACCTCGAACGCCTTCGTATTTCCTCCATTGCGCTTCATTGCGCGCAGACACTGGGCCCTGTGGTGTGCGTCACCATTCGCTTCTCACAGTGGGCGGACGGATTGACCTAGGTCCTGAAGTTCCTGCTTTCGCGCGCAAACTTGCCCCTCCATTCAAGCATCCCGGCCCAACGTCCTCTCATTGCCATTCATCACCCTCAACGATATTAGGTACCTCCACCATTATGGTTCTTCTTCTCCGAACCCTGATCTCCCTCATGGCTTATTGTGCTTCAATCCCGCTCTGGACATCTTTTGCCTGATTCTGTCCATATCCCGCAAACTTAACTATGTATTGTCCTCACTTGCTTGCTACTGCACGTCGCATTTGTGTTCATTGCTGACACGAATCTAACATTAAGTAGGATTCTTTCCTTTGACTACTTACCCTGACTCGCAATATCCCACTGTTCTCTAAAGAATCTCTACCGCCAGTTCTAAAATGGGTTCGACTGCACATAATCAGTCGGCCCCTGGCTTCGGCCAGGCATACGATCCTTTCGCGGATCTCAGAGGAGATCATGATAACACGGATGAAGCCCTCGATTTTGAGGACACGTATGATGGACTTGGGGATCAGCTGGATGAAACCGATGACGCTTTCAATAATGATACGTTTGGGGACATTGCTACCGGTGTGGGCGGCTCTGTCGGCAAGGATTTTGATTTCTTCGGCGCCACAGCAAAAATCTCCAATGCCATGGAAGAGGAGCACCAACGCTTTAGCCTCCACCAGCGGACGTCGAGAGCTGTGCGCGCCCCAGTTGAACAGAACTATAATACCGGCTACGCTTACCAACACCCGCCTTCTTCCCCGAAGCCTGCTCGTACAGGTTACGAGAAGTATAAGGAGGAGCCGACGGAGCTTCAGATAGATGCATCTATCTGGGGTGTTACTCCCAAGAAGCCCGTGACCCCCGCCGCTGTTGCCCAACCTCCGCCTAGCCGGAAAATGATGAGCTTGGAAGAGGTTGAAGCAGCAATGCGTGCCGGAGCGAAACAAACCACTCCAGTGCCACCCTTGTCCCAACCCCAGCCTCAGTCGCAGCCCCCATACAATGCTCGTGAGTTCCAGACAGCCGCCGAGCCTGTCATGTATTCCCATCCGGAGCAGATTGACCCTATTCGTCAGCCGATTAATGGCCGTCATCAGCGAGGTTTCCAGACAGATGAGTATCAGCAGCCAGCTCCAGGCGTCCCCCATGGGCATCCCATCACGATACTGCAGCGTCCCCCAAGACACAGCCCATCTGCCCCAGCACCACCAATGGCCAATCCTATATCTCAATCTCAACAGGCGCCTTCCACCGCCCCAACTCAGATACTGCAGAATCCGAATCGTTTGCCCGCCGATCCTAGTAGGATGACAATCCCCATGCACCCATCCCATAAATCTCAGAATTCGGTTCCACCGGGGGTCCCGCAGCCTCAGCTTTCCGAATTATCTGAGAGAGAGAAGGCTGCCTTTGTGGAGGCTGAGGCTCGACGTGCGAAGCGTAATCACAAGATTCACCTTATGTCTAGTAATAACGGTCTCATGACTCCTCAAGATAAAAGCTTTATTACTAGAATCCAGCTTCAGCAATTGGTATCTGCTACAGGAGATCCAAGCGAACAAGGTAACGAAGCAGCTCTGGCTGAGGACTTTTACTACCAGGTTCTAAGCTCACTTAGAGCTGGACAGCGACCTAATCCGAATCAGCCGCTGAACAACTTCGCGCAAACATACCTATTCCAAACCGGTACTCGCAGGGGTGGTACGAGACAACATGGTCCTCAGAATCACGTTCAACGCATGGAGCAACAGGTACAGCGTGCCGTTGAGGCTGCAAAAAATAAACCCAAAAACAAGCAGTTGGTGATTGAAGGCAGTCTAGGCAAGATCTCGTTCAGTAATGCCAAAACGCCGAAGCCTCTGCTGAACATCAAGCGAACGGAAAGCGGAACAGACACCAATCGGCCAGCCAGCAGCCAACGAACACAGCCTGCGAGTAAGGGACATGAGAAGAAAGATACACTGCGTGATATCGAGAATGTGTATCTCACGCTCATGAAGATGGAAGATCTCACACGTAGTATACCCCCGCCGGGTGGGCCAACTGATCAAAGCATGGCTGAGAAGCAGGATGAGTTCAATCAGTTGAACGAACAGCTCTGGAACTATCTCAGGGTACACGAGCCTATTAGCAGTACCTCGGTGCACCCATTTATAAGTTTCATATCGTACCCAAAGGGCAAGAGAGCCGTCCCTCGCGTTTTCCGCTACCTATCCCATACACAACGTACCACTATCTTGACTATGATTATCATCCATCTTGATCAGCTCGATGTCGTTCGAGGCGCCCAGGTGCAAACTGGAGAGCCTATTTCTCTTGATGCTGCTACTCGAGAGCGCATAGAACTATTTTCCTTAGCTGTCATGCCGAGTCTATTCCAGCTTTTGAACGAATCCGATCTCGACATTGTCACTGGTGTCCTGGGATTGATCACACAGAACCTAAACGTAGATCTGGTTGCACGGACCCGAATTGGCGTGTCAATGTTGACTATGATCCTAAGCCGCGCTGAGCTCATCAAACAAGCAGGGCAAGCGAGTGAACAAAGCTGGCAGCAGTGGTACGTATAATTCGAACGAATATTTGCTCAGAATAGATTGCTCATGTCGATTATAGGGTCGCTACGTTCAACCTCTTCTTCAATACACTAGAGCCTACGCTCCATAACATCTTCCCCGGTACTGTAACCTCTGGCGAGGATATTTATGTTTGGCAATTCCTCGCTGCAATCGGTATTGGTGCAAGCCCTGATGAACAGCAGAGACTTGTCTTCGCTGTGAAAGACCGCGTCATGGGCACTGTTGGCCTAGCTAAGACCCTTCCGCCTGACATGGCCAAAGAACGTCTCGACAACGTCAATCTCTTCATGCGATCAATCGGTCTTGACGTCGAGCTATTGAACTAACATATCGAAAGACCTGGGAGACGAACCCAAAATTACTTGCATCAGATATCCTCTCCAACACCATGTGGTGTTGATAATGAGCTTCAAAAATGCCTAGTATTGGCTTTATTATCATTTCTAAACTGTGTCGGCGGAGGGACCAGAGCCTCTAGTCACGATGGCACATGTATTGTCAGTTCAAGGAGTCTAACTTCCTCAGAGGCTTCGCACCGCATTGGAGGGACGAGATAGGCTTATGGAATATATCGAGAGTCGGATAAGTTCTTTTGGCACTCCGAGATTGAGTGTTGAGAGACCAGGTCTGGAAAGCAAGTGTACCTATACTTTGGTCTTTACGAATAGGCCCATATGAAATATCGTATGTAAATAGCGTGCAACAGGCACTGGCATCGAGGTAGCTTTAGTATTCTCATAGCGGCATTTAGTCCATGGCAATCTAAAGACCCTTTGTCTTACGCACCGATTTGTCTATACAGCACGGTGGTGCATATGAACAGCGGCCCCTCTGGCTGTCTAAACATGGTCACAAGAATCCGTCCTGGCTTCGAGGTAGTCCTTTGAGAGAATAAATTATTGCAACATGTTATCCCGTTTTACCAAGCCCATACAATGCATTACTACCCGAGGCGAGCGGTGTTGGATGACCTTCGACGCCTCCTAGATTCTTGTGGCAAAGAGTGGAATCGGGGTCAGACGCTTCATTCTTTGACTTCGTACCAGAATCAAGCGACCAAGGAAGACCTCGTACGGCCAAGTCTTGAATAAAGTTAAGTGTGGTTGTCGGAATCAGCATGATTATGCAAGTCACATGCCCTTTTCTGCAAAGGGTATATTATGGGAAGAAGCTAGCAATGGTTCCATTGTGTATGAGACTCTTTTGATAATGCCTCTTCCGAGTTGTTTGTTTTAAAGTGCCAGATGATAGGTCCAGTGCCCCTGAGAACGCCACCCAATGCAAACATGAGATCCGTCGCTATGAATCAACTTCCATATCCGTACCTTTGAATGCCACCGACTTCCCTTTTGAATTCGTAGACTTCCGAGTCGTGGATGCCGACGCTGGTGCAGTCACCCCTTTACCTTTCGCTGAGCCTCCTGCTGTGGCTTTTACTGCTCCTCCTTCTTGTTTAATCTCAACACCCTCTTCTACTTTCTGGCTACGCTCGGGTCCATTCTTCATGGCGCTGATGGCCTTCAAATAGTCTTCGATTTTCCATTGAGCCTGTAACTGCTCGGAATCGCTGCTGCTGCTACTGTCTATCTGGATCGGGTCGATCTCTTTCCCCTTCCCTTTTGCCTTGATCTTTTCTTCGTCCTTGTCTGCGTCGGCGGCGGATTTCTTGGCGCTGCGGTACACGAGGTTGTTGTTGAAGACGGTCCACGACCTCGCGCTCTCGTCGTCCTCGTACTGAAGACTGCTCCACGCCTCTGTCTGCACCGTGCGCAGCCGGTCTGCCATCGTCTCGGTCGTTAGCTCGCCGCCACCCGAGTCGGCGCTCTTGATCGACATGTGGATCGCGCGGGCACCGGCGCTGGACGCGGTCGTCGGCACACCGTCTTTCCCGCCGCCGATTGCGCCTGCGCCTTCGCGACGGCTTGCGCGTTCCTGTTCTGCCATGGCGTCGATGTGGTGGAGTTGCGGACGGAGTTGGATCAAGGCGGAGGCGGGGGTGAGATGCAGATGGTCTGGGATGTGTAGTTTAGTAAACAATGCTCGCATTGGCCACAATGAGATGGGCCTCCTCAGGGTGCGTCTGAGAGAAAACTAACCTCCTTTGAAGACGCCGACCATCCATTGGCATTCCGTCTCCGACTCGGGAGGGAGCTGTCCGCCCAGCGTCTTGGTTCGCAACACTTTATCCTGGCGTACTGCCTCGCTCCAGTCCATCATATCATGTCCCTCTCAAACTCATCGCGGCGCTTACTTGGTCGCATGGCCGAGACGCCGACGCCGAATCCGCCAGCTAATCCGTGGGTGCCGCCGTTCTTGGCCGCCAGACTCTTAGCGAGCGCTCCACCCCAGCGTTGACCCTTGTCGCGGTCGTAGTCGGCGAGGGCGTGGCTGATGGGCACGTCGACCTCGATCATGCTAGAGCGGTTCTTGACGCGCATGCCGCTGATCTGGGCATAGGGGTAGTTGATCGGGCCCTGCTTGTTGGGGTGTTGCATGATGAGCAGCTTCCGGCCCGTCGCGAGCGCGGGGTTCGCGTAGACTTTGTAGCTGGCGACGATGGGATCTGGGTCCGTGGGAGAGTCTGCGGTGTTGTCGGCGTCCATGGCTGGTTACCCCGGTTCGTACGCTCTGGCCTCAAGCAAATAGGCAACTAGGAGGATAACAAGCCGTGGCGTGGTGTACAGTAGGTAGTGATATGAAGGCGTCGCATCCAACTGTGTCGTGAGGGACCTTCAAATTTTAGCGGGGCGGTCAGTACCTACCTAGGTACCTACCTGAGCTCCGTACTTCCTTATCACGAATCGTGGGGCTTATCCCACTGTAGGTACGTACTGTGCCTAGGTCAGACTACGGAGGTTCATTTCAAATATATGCGACATCCTTGGCAATGTGATATAGTACAAATTGGCTAAATTTTGTACTGTTTAAGCTTGAAGCTAACCGAAACCGAATCTTCCACCTAAATCATATATAGT